>JAOTRA010000020.1:80136-90134 GCA_026260255.1 Pseudolaguvia tuberculata
ATTATTATTATTTCTTCTTGAGAGAAATGTTCGCTATATTTCACGCCTTGCGGATTTTCCTTTATTCAAAAATGATATTTAGTCAAAAACTCCTAACTTGTCGCTTGAACACAAGAAAAGAAATGAATAGTTAAATATATTTGAATATTTTATTACTATAATTATATTATTAATAATAATAATAATAATTATTATTATTATTTTGATATTTTATCAGAGCGTTGATGCGCAACACCTGCTGCGCGAGCGCCCTACACAGACATCGCGGCGCGTGAGGGGAATACCACACACACACACACACACACACACACATATGAATACATGAACAGACACGCGGCGGTTAAATTTGAAAATAACGGGGCTCGCGCTGCGCCTCCTTCCTGTCAGGATTTTCTCGGAGGGATAAAAATGGACGGATTTTTAGGATTTTATTTCTTTATTATTCGGCGGTTTCACTTGTTTTAAATGGAATTTAAGAAAATATTTATTAGTTAAATGAATATTACAGTGAAAAATCACGGAACTTTGTGTTTTCCGTGTGTCGGTGTTTTCACCGCCATCGCTTTGATCTTTAGCTTGTTAGCTTTTCTGAGGTAAAATAAATTGGCGACTGGAACCTGCTTCCGGTTTTTCTACGGAGTGAGTAACAAACTAAACTTCTGTTCATGTCTGTTTGAGGAGCTTCACACACTTTGCTGTACATTTTAGTGTTAATATAGAAAAAAGTTTGCTGATTTCCAGAATGAATCATAAGTTTTGTGTTGAATGAAGCGGAGTAAAGGTTCTGTCTCCAGCAGGGGGCGCCGTTATTCCGCTGGAGACCCGAAGGAAGGGGGATCTGGCGCAGCGCGGTCACGTTGTCCGAACACATTTTGTGACATTTTGCTTTTAACAGGTTTACATGTTTTATATTAAGTGTGTTCCACATTCTGACGAGTTTCAGCAGTACAGATTGAAGGGAATGAAGAAACAGATGTTAACAGATGTGAAAGTTTCGAGTTTGCATGTTACAGGTTTAATAATTCTTCAAAACATGTTCTCCCTGTGTTCTCACATGGGCTTCCTCTGGGTTCTCTGGTTTCCTCCCACAGTCCTGAAACATTACATTAGGTTGATTGGGGATTTTAAATGGCATATCTGACTGTGATGAACTGCCGATCTGTCCAGGGTGCCTTTTGCCCTTCAGAGAGCTGGGGTGGGCTCCAGCCAAACCCCCCATGACCCTGAATTAGGGAATAAGCAGCTATATGAATGTTATTAGAATAGAATGAATGTTATCAAATCGTCGTTAATATTAAATGTTCATCTATTTGAAGTGTTTTTCTGATTGAGTTACATGGTTGACGGTTCATGTCTCACATGCGCTGGACTTCCAGATCCCCTTTTGTTAATGCCAGGTGGTGAATTAGATCAGTGGTTAAAGGGTAAATTGTAAAGCTGTAAGTTCAATTCCCAAAAGCACCAAGCTGCTGCCACTTAAACAACCATCTTAACCCTCAACTGCTCAGTGGGACAAATGAGATAAATATTTAATTTGCATTGGATGTGGGGCGTCTACCAAATGGCAGAAAGTGAAGTGAGGTTTCCAGAGGTTGGTAATAAACATGATGCAATTTAAGTGATCTTTGTAATCAAAAGTGTGCTAAAAAGGGTGCTACAGAAAAAAGGGTGCTACAGAAAAAAGGGTTCTACAGAAAAAAGGGTGCTACAGAGACGCAGCTGCTTTTAACCAAGATGGAAACTAACCTGAAGTGTTATTGCTCAAAGCTAATTATTGAGGACTGTGTAAGTGTCACATTGTGGTCACACACTCACACACACACACACACACACACACACACACACTTAAGTTGCGATGTAATGGTTGTTTAACTTCATTACCACAGAAGCTTTTAAAGGTCTGGACTAAATCTTTTTAGCCTGTTATTCCCTAATTTGGGGTCATGAAGGTTTGGCTGGAGCCTATCCCATAGGGCGAGAGGACTGTGGGAGAAAACCAGAGTACCTTGGAGGGCACCCAAGCAAGCACAGGGACAACATGCAAACTCCGCACAGAAAAATTCCCGGCCCGGAAATCGAACCCGCGACCTTCTTGTTGTGAGGCGACTATGATAATCACTATGCCACCGCGTCGCCTGACTAAAACTTCATTTATATTATTGTCACATGACTTTTTCCTGGTGAAAATGTTTATGTAAGTGTCCCATTGCGCTCGGTTCAGTCTGTCAGCCATTAAGATTCTGCAGTCGACTAAATGGTTATGAGGTAAAACATCAACTGACAGGAAGTCATACTTTTGAGGGTGGAGGCTTTTTGTTTTTACCTCTGTTCAGGCTGGATTAGTTTCCCATTTAGTGACATAATGTCAAAAGTATGTGGACACATCACTTTGAGATCCATATGTATATCACCTCCAAAATGTTGTTACAAATTCTGAAGGACAAAGTCATTACAGTGGGTCCCAACAGGGGTGTGTCGACCCGGCAGAGCTATGTGTGAGTTCGATTGATTTGAAAAGTGTTGAGTAGTAAGAAGCATTAAAGAGAACTGATCATAATGCATTCTTTAATTTTGTCCATGATCCCCTGCATTAAGAGTGTGTTGTGGTTGGAGTGCTCAGCATTAACACCACTGAAATCCTTTAGGATGAACTGGAACCCTGAGTGAACTTTATTACCTGATATGTATTGTAACTGAATGAACACATATCTGACAATTGAACTCCTGTAATGAAAATCAGAGGAAATCTGGAATAAATAAAATAAATATTTATTTTTAAATAAAAACTTTTGGCAAAATGATGTATCCTCAGAATTGCAGTTCATACCAGTCATCTTCCTTGCCTGGAATATTTACGTGGTATTTTCACTTCTATAGTATGAGCAGTGAAAATAACTCCAGGTAATATACTGACATGTCAGTGAAGATGATGTTGTGTCCTGAGAAAGAAGAAGTTTCGCTTTTTGGATAAGGGGAAAGCGCTCGCTCCTTTCCATCAACAAGTTTAAAACTCAGTAATGTGAAATATTTAAAAGACGAGTTGGAGTATAAACGCAGAGGTTTTCAGAATGTTATTGATTTTCTTCAGCAGATACAGATGAGGGATGTGTTGAGGAAATTTTCACCACCAGAACGTTTTATTATTCCAGCTCAAAACTCGAATCAGTATCTGAATAAATACACCTTTCTTTTGTGTTCCCACAACACCCACATTCCCCAAATTCCACTGTTAAAGCTGGAGCGTTCGAATGTTGACACTAAATGAGGAGGTTTGAGCTGACATGTAGTATGATTGAGAGCGCCGTATAAGTGCTGATTTGAATTGAAAAAGTTATCCAAAAAATGGATGATGCAATTATTTAATTTAAAACGTTAATCACGCCATACACTTAATGCTCACAGTTAATTTGATTACCTGTTTGATAAGTACTGGGGCTACCAGCGTGAAAAATGTGAGTGTTCTATATTCAACACGTTGACTCTTAACAGTTAGGCACTATTGACTGTATAGTGTGTAAATCAGTGCTGATTACTGACAGTGAATCTGGTCTGGTGACAATCTAATGATAGAATGATAGACATGGCAACATTTTGTCTCGAGAAGAAACAATATACAAATATTTTAGGATTTGAATCTCATACCCCAGAGCGGCTCGGTGGCGTAGTGGATAGCATGGTCGCCTCACTACAAAAAGGTCCAGGGTTCGAATCCCAGGCCGGGATCTTTCTGTGTGGAGTTTGCATGTTCTCCCTGCGTGGGTTTCCTCCGGGTACTCTGGTTTCCTCGCACAGTCCAAAAACATGTAGATCAGGTGAATGGGTGATTGTAAATTGTCCATAGGAGTGAATGTGTGTGTGTGAATGTGTGTGTGAATGGTTGTTTGTCTATGTGTTGCCCTGAGATGGACTGGCGACCTGTCCAGAGTGTACCCCTGCCTCTCGCCCTCTGTGTGCTGGGATAGGTGCAGCAGACCCCCGTGACCCCGAATTAGGGAATAAGCCAAACTGTAACTGTGTGAGTGGTTGGTCGTCTATGCGTGGACCACCAAATGCCAAACTGTAACTGTGTGAGTGGTTGGTCGTCTATGCGTGGCCCTGTGTTGCACGGTGGTGTAGTGCTTAGCACAGTTTGGGTTTGACTCTCAGGCAAGGGGTCTTTTTGTGCAGAGTTTGCATGTCCTCCCTGCACCTGTGTGTTTTTTCTCCAGGTACTCCGATTTACTCCAACAGTCCATTGGTAATTCTAAATTGTCCATAGGTTTAGTGGTAGGCTTCCCCTATGTGGGAAGTGGTAGCCTAGTAGTTAAGGTGTTGGACTAATACCAGAAAGACCGGGGTTCGAATTCCACCTCCAATAAGCAACCACTTTGAGCAAGGCCCTTAACCCACAATTGCTCAGTTGTAAAAAAGAGACCAAATGTACGTCGCTCTGGATAAGAGCGTCCACCAAATGCCAAACTGTAACTGTGTGAGTGGTTGGTCGTCTATGCGTGGCCCTGTGATGAACTGGAAACCTGTCCAGGGAATATCCCTGCCTTTTGCCCTATGTGTGCTGTGATGGACTCCTTCCAGCAGACCCGGAATTAAGGAATAAGCAGGTTAGAAGATAAATGAATGAATGAATGAATCAGGTGCATCGCTATAGTAACAGACTGTGCAGAATACGGATGTGGCTGTGCTTGAGACAGGATTTACGTTTTCAGTTAAATAAAATATGATTTCCCACCTGTATTTCAGAATTTATACAAATTTATATAAAAAAGTCTATAAAAGTCTATTGTGAACTTAGTCTGGTCTCGTCACACGCCTACTTTCTCAATAACATTGGGTAATTTGTAGTTTGCACTAGACTGTTTACCAGCTATTTTTTAGGTTTGGAATTCTTCATCTGTATAAGAGCGTAAACAAAAAACCTTAAACAAACGACACGTCTGCTTGATGTGAGATTATTCGATAAAGATCCTCTAACCATAGAACATGAAATTCATGGAAGGTGATGACAAGGTCATTTGTATGAGTAAATGTGAGACGACGAACATGACTTACAAGCAAAAGATATAAGATATTGGTGTCCTTTTTCTCTTGGTTGTACATCGTGAAATAACATTTGAACACAGGGTCAATAAATCTGCTTTTCTCACTGGAGACATTTAGCAGATTCTCCACCGGCAAACAGAGCTTCTGGTTCTGAATTATGAAACACGGATTGTGTGAAAGGTTCAGGAGAAATGCAAAGTACGCTAAGAGTCGAATCTCTCCCACATGAACGCTCACACACACGTTTACTCATGCCGGCACGGAGGCAGCTTTCTGCTTCACTAGTGAAATACTAATGTGAGTGTGACTGTGAAAGGCATGTTGAAGTGTGGAGGTTTGGGTTTGCTGCAATCGGACAAACCTAACAACAGGTGTAAAACTACACAGGGTTTAGCTTAGCAGTTTGTACTAAACTTTGCTCTTCTACATTTTAGACAATTATTCTCATTTGTTGCCTTATATAAGCTTTTTACTAAACAAACACACTGATGAAAACAAAAGCACTGCAGAGATTCTGTGACTGCAGGCTCGCCTGAGGGTGCAGCTCTGATCGCTCTTCAGCTTAATTACAGACCTGAGCTTGACCTGCTATACTGTTCTGTTCTGGACGCCGGAGAGATTGAGTGTCTCTGGATTTCTGCTGTGTCCAATGAAGCACGTAGACATTTAAACCCCATAAACAATCATCTAAAGAAGGCAATTATAGCAGTTTCTTTGATTGGCACTAATAAGCAGGCCTTGTGTCAGCCCTGGGGTGTTTTTATTGTTAAAATGTCTATGTTAACTGATCACTCTCCGGTTTGAGACACACAAACTTGCCAAATTGTACCGAAAGTATTCCGAGCGAATCCCGTTTCACTCGCTTCACTGCGAACTGGCGGGTAATTGTTGCTGCTGCTGGGACGCAGTCTGATGAGTCATTAATCTCATGAAGGGATGTCTACCTTACTGAGGTCGGTGACAGCTCAGCACTTAGTGGTGTCTGGCCTTTAGCAAGGTTTTTAACCCCTAGTTTCCTGAGTGCCTCCATTCAGCCAATTTAGAACAATGTTTAATGGAGGTGATGTCAGTTATATGCAAAACTAAGATTTAATGCAGCAAAACAGCTGAGAAGAGCTGAGGTAATGTAACAGTATCATACACAACACTGTCACTATTTTCTGGTGTTAATGAACTTTAACTGTGTGTCAGTTTAAGTTTAATGTTACAGTGATGGAAATCTAACTGAATGGGTTTGCATTTCTTTTCATTTTCATTTATTGTACAGATCAAGTTAAGAGGAACACTAATGCACATGGCCTCCTCATGCGATATCCATTCAATAACAAGCAGATTAAAGCCATAAAGTATACTGAAGGAGTCTACAGTGTCAGTGAGTCAATCAAGCAACCAATCAATCAAACTTTATTTGTATAGCTCTCTATCAGACATGGCTAAACCAATGCACAAATAAGAAAACAAAGTAAAAACAAAAAGAAAACTAATAAAACAACAGTTAAGTTGTTATGAATCGGTGGACCTCTAAAATCCTCCAGCTTCCGATTCAGCTTTTACACCATAACCTTGATTCTTCTTCAGTGGAATTTTAATTCCATTCATGCTCATTTGTCCATTAATTTTGTTTCACTCCCCATGTCTCAATCCACACCTCGTGCATCTAATAACACGGTTCTCATAAGTGCACGGTACCACCAGTACCACTGCAAATTGCTACACGAGACACATGGAATCTGTGACGCATCAACCATAGCCATATCTTGCTGCTTACTATTTCTGTCACTTTTCAGTGAAAGAGGCTGTTTGAATCCACTCCGACTGCCCTGAGCATCTCAGTCATTTTAGTTCATTAGTGAAAAGTGTACCACCATCCCATTAAACAGATTACACTAATTAAAAACTACCAGCTTGGTGTGATAGATAGGATAAGAAGAGTTCAGCTTACAGCAATTAAAGCTTTTAGATACTACAAGTATTTTTGTTAATGTACCGTTTTAAGTAGATTGGATATAATTTGAGTCTGTAATGTTGAAATTACTGTAATGTGCATAAACGTTTGTCAAGCTCATGACTATCTGCCCAACTTTCCATCAGGTCAATCATCTAGCCAGACCTCGATCCATCCTGCCAGTAGCCTGCCAATAATGACATTTGTTCCAACTCTATCCATCCATTCAGTCAGCCAACCAGCCATACCTTCATCCTTCCTGACAACCAGTCAGGCAGCCAACACTGGTCCACAATCCATCCAACCACCTTTTACAACTACCCATCTATCCATCCACCCACCCACCCACTCACTCACCCATCCATCCATCCGCCCGCCCATCCATCCGCCTATCCATCCATCCATCCATCCATCCATCCATCCATCCATCCATCCATCCATCCATCCGCCCATATTTATATTACAGTATATTATAGCAGATTTATTTATCACTACAACCAGCATTATAGGGTAATAATCTCTCTTCTTGCAGGGGCTGAAGCAGAGAATCATGGGAGTTGCAGTACGCCTGGCACTGATGACCTGGGCTCTGCTGGGCTGGTCTCAGGCTGCTGAAAGCGCACCCTCTCTGAGTGTGGCAGTGATCTTGGGAGAGACTCGTGGTGTCCCTGAGCGGGCATTGCGTCCAACACCAGGTGTTGGAGCACCACTGGACATCAGTGTGCTTGCTGTGCAGGTGAACCACACGGACCCAGGCAGCATGCTTACTCACCTGTGCCAGCTCATGGCACGCCAGCGATTGCACGGCCTTGTTTATGGTGACGGAACTGACCAGGAAGCTATCGCCCAGATGCTGGACTTTGTCTCTTCTCAGACTGCTATGCCCATTCTGGGGGTTCACGGAGGTGCCGCAATGACCATGGCTGAGAAGGTAAGATTTACCCGTACCTGCATATATAAGCCTATCCCAAGTAACACAACTCAGATTTTTTAGATCAAAGATCAGATATTTGACCAACAATCAAATAACCCTAACCCAAATTTTTATATAGTTTTACATCGCATGGTATGTGGTAATAAAATGGAATATGAATCGAATATGAATCTGATATGAGTGCGATTTGAATGGGACATAAATGGAATATGAATGGGACATGAATGGAAGATGAATGGGATAGGAAAGGGATATGAATGGAAGATGAATGGTTTGTTAATGGGACATGAATGGGATATGAATTTGATATGATTGGGACATAATTGGAATATGAATGGGACATGAATTGATTGTGAATGGAATATGAATGGGATATGAATGGGAAATGAATTGGTTATGAATGGGATATGAATAGCATATGAATGGAATATGAATGGGATATGAATTGGAATATGAATGGGATATGAATGGAATATGAATGGAATATGAATGGAATGTTAATGGGATATGAATGGGATGTTAATGGCATATGAATGGGATATTAATAGAATATTAATGGAATATGAATCAGATATGAATGGGATATGAATGGGAAAGGAAAGGAATATGAAGGATATGAATGGAATATCAACGGGATATGAATGGGATATGATTTGGTTATGAATGGGATATGAATGGGACATGAATGGGATATGAATGGGATATGAATTGGATATGAATGGGAGATGAATGAATGGGGCATGAATGGAATATGAATGGGATGTTAATGGGACATGAATGGAATATAAATGGAATATGAATTGGTTATGAATGGGATATGAATGGAATATCAACGGGATATGAATGGGATATGAATTGGTTATGAATGGGATGTTAATGGGACATGAATTGAATATGAATGTAATATAAATGGGATATGTATTGGATTTGAATGGGATACGAATCAGATATGAATGGGATATTAATGGAATATGAATCAGAAATCAGTAGGATGAATATGAATAGAACAAATGGAATATGAATCGGATATGAATTGGATATGAATGGTATATAAATGGGATATGAATGGGATATAAATAAGATTGATGTCTGCTGTGTAAACAGACAGATCAGATTTCACATGTTAATTTGAGTCAAACGTCATAAGGGATAATGGTATGTGTACCAACATACCAACAGTGTATGTTGATATTTTTTTATTTAGTTTATTTACATACATCCAGCATTGCAATGCAGCAAAGGCTCTCTTTTTTTCTGCTCTTCCTAAAGAGATCATTGTTTTAATGACCTTTAAATATAATGTGTGAGCAAAAAATACTAAATTATTTTGTCTTCATTTATTTTTCAGGTCAGTATGTCTCCCTTGGGCTATTTTGGTGTGTATTGTGTAAATGCATAAATCAGCTACGTGTCAGTTTTTCACTAAATGTAAGCAGGTCTTTAAAAAAATCTGAATTGGACATAAAAATCTGCAGCCAGATTTCTCAACCTTGAAATGTGATCACTGATTATGGAGGTGTTTGTATGGTTTGCAATTACTACCAAAACAGTTTTACATTTTATTTCAAGGTTTTACACACAAAGGTGACTTTGCTTTGGATCGCCTAGAAATCCAGGCCTATAAAATAAAGCTGCTCCATAAAACTGTGGAACAGGTGTTTGTTCCTGGCCGGCGGTTTGGGGAAGCTGCCAGATACCCCAGTGTTTGTCTGGCCTAGTTTTTCCTGGACTGTAATCTCTGATTTTTTTTTATTATAGCTGACACAAAACAAATATTTACACTAGTAAAGAGACAATGCAAACACTTTTTTAGCCATATTTTAACTTTGCAACTTGGTGACATTTAACTAGATGCCACTTCAGATCTCTGACAGATACCCAGCACTGCTGATGCCATCTGGGCCAAACACAGTGTCAGGTTGCCAGTCCTACGTCCTGCTGCCTGTCAGCTTCACACTCTTTTGTCTGAATGTTGCAAGATGTCTTTGGCAACAAGTTGTTGCAGGAAATTTAGTGTGTGTGTTCGTGTGTGTGTGTGTGTGTGTGTGTGTGTGTGTGGGGGGGGGGGGGGGGGGTGGTATG
>JAOTRA010000020.1:118661-130475 GCA_026260255.1 Pseudolaguvia tuberculata
ACAGCCCGGGTTTATGTTTAGCTGTATTGATCACAGCCCGGGTTTATGTTTAGCTGTATTGATCACAGCCCGGGTTTATGTTTAGCTGTATTGATCACAGCCCGGGTTTTAATTAGTTAAAGTGGCAGATCGGTGTCAGATGATTAAATTCTGATGACAATTAATAGTCATTTTGATTACGAACGATTGTCTGTTTTAAGGCTTTGGCGGATAATTATCTGTGAAAAATAATTTAAGTTAAAAAAAAACAGTATTTTATAAAAGCTTTGTTTTCTACTTTGGTTTATTGTAGAGAAACCATATATTTTACAAGGTCTCTGTGGTGTTTATCTGTTTAGTAACATCAATTTACTCAGACTCCTCCGATTGCATTCTGGGACTTTCTGATCGTTCCATCACCAGCTTAACATCCCATAACTTTCATATCACATAGCTCCACTCATTCATTCACTCTGATAGAAATCAAGTGCTGAAAGTACTCATTCATTCATCTTCTAATCAGCTTATTCTGTTGGAGCCTATTCAAGCTCACATAGGGAAAAAGGTAAGAAAAAAAGAGGAAACCCACAAGAACATACAAACTCCGCACAGAAAGAACCCTTAGCCAGGAATCGAACCCAGGGCCTTCTTACTCTAATAATAAAGTTTACATTAAAAAAGGGGGCGGCTGCAGTTTCCAACCAAAGAAAGGGTGTCAGCAACAGGACATGTAAAAAGCTGGGTAACAATAACATGGAGCTACTGTATGCGTCTTCCCAAAGCCCTAACCATTTCTGAAGCCCTGGAGAGGACAGGGGTGGCAGGCTAGACAGACCGCACAGAACTGATGACGAAAAAAACGAATGGTACTTTAAATATCCATAATTGTTCTGGGAAACTAATGCATGCGTGCGCGCGTGTGTGCGTGCGTGTGCGTGAGGTTTTCCCGAACTAAACTGTGTTTGGAACAGGTATAAATCCGAGCGTTGAACTTGTTTGCATGGCTGCAGATGCTGTTATGCAAAGGAGATGATGTCACATCACGCAATTTTTCTGAAATCTTGTTATTGTGAATACAAAACACAAAACAGGAATCACCAACGGGTCGACCTGCTGAGCATTCTAAACACACAGAACTTTGCTGAAACGATGATTCCCATCACCGAACTGCCATGAAACAAGGCTTTCGATAACAAAAATATCCAAATACTGACATCGACCAAATGCTAGAAATGAAACAGAGGCTATCTCTCCAAAAACATACAGACTTGTCAATCTATCAGTTTCATACTCATCGGTTCATCAGAAACACACAAACACACACACAGACAGACAGACAAGTAAAAGTCATTGTGTTGATGTGACACCAGAAACATACCTCTATAGAGGTTAGTGACGGCGGTAGCAGCATTCTGAAAGGGGACCCACAGAGAAAGCCCCTGTTGCTGACACACTCGATCTGAAAGAAGAACAGGAAGTGATGCAAATTTTCCCAGGAATATCATGGTTTCATCCAAACTCACACACTACTGAAATGTGTACACACACAAAGTTGAATTAAGTCAAATTGGAAAATTCTAGACCTACCATGTTGGTACCGATCATGTGACCTACCACATGACAGCAGTGTATGTATATATACACACACACACACATCACATACATACATACACACATATATATATATATATATATATATATATGTTGAATGATGATATAAGTTGAATGATGATAAAGGGTGAAATTTAATTTTAAAGTAATTTTATACACACAGTACTGAACTAAGGGATTCTACACAGACATGTACTGGCTGCAGACTGAAGATTGGGACAGATGATTATTCACTAAAGTGTGTGTGTGTGTGTGTGTTATTATTTATAGGACATCGGTGTAAAAAGCAGAGTCGTTAAGATCACAAGCTACACGTCGACCCACACACACGTTTCTCCAAACCAAAGTTACTGACACTTTAACCGTGTAATATTAAATAATGATTAATAATAATTTTTAATTTTAAGGGTTTTGCTCGGAGCTCTGAACGGACTGACGCCATTTTGTTTGGGCTGAATTTAGTTTTAAACAAATTTCCAACTGTACTCAGAAAAATTATCAGTCCGGAAAGAGAGAAGAAAATTAATGAGTAGGAATTTTTAACAGAAAAAAAACCATGAGAGAAAAAAAAGAAGTGAGTAAGAGTCGGAATCTAGACGGACGGACAGCCGGACTGACAGACATCAACTCCGGAGAAACTCAGCTGACTGCCCAGAAACCCTTCCTTCCTTTCTTCGCCATTTTGTTTCTTTGCGCTTTTTAACCGATCGACTCTTTAACCCAAACTGAAAATCGGGCTGTTAATCCAGTTCCAGCGAATCCTGGAGCTCAGAATAAAGAAACGACGCTGAGAAAACCGAAAGCTTTCAGCTAGAAATCCGCTCCAGTTCTTTCCCTTCCCAGGATCTCCTCCCAGCATTTCGCCATTTTGTTTCAGTAAAAAGATACAAGCGCAAAAAAAATAACAAAAACGATTAGAATTAAAGCGAAACAGCGAGCAGGAGAGTCAAACTCGACATTTTAAGTAAAATCACTCGGTGGATTAACCAAGCACAAGTTAAAGCGCTTCAATAATCAGTCGCCTAATTAGCGACGGAGTTAGCATAAAAGCTAGCAAGCTAAACACGAGCTTAGCCGCTCTATAGTATAGCTTTATAGACTAGCAGCGACCTTCAGTTGGAATATAGTGAGAATGTATCTAATAAAAACTCTCCGATTAAATCTGATCCGAATTTCGGGATCATAAAAACATTTTAATGCGGCTTTGTCTCGTCGTGTTTCAGGAAGTTACTCGGGAGTAGCTAAGCGATCATGATGCCCTTTGTTTAGCTAGCAGGCTAACACAGAGCTCGGGTAGCCCATGGCCCAAAGATCGGCTCGGTTCTTGGACTTATTTGTACGCGGACCTTTGTAGAGCTGTGCGACCGCCGTGGCGGAGTTTTGGAAGAGATGCCACAGTTTTTGCCGGCTCTGTTCTGGTTCCTCTTCACTTGGCACGTCCTGCTCGGCCTCAGCCAGGCACTGCCGCTCCCATTTGGAGAACCAGTGTTCGGGTCCGTGCTCCTGGATCTCCGCCTCGCCCTCATCCTTCTTCTCCTCCATAGTTATTAACCGACTTTTGTGATATAAGTCAGCTAATATTTGTATATTTATTCCGAACTAAATTACTGAATCCCGCCGCGGCCTGGTCCACAGCTGTTAGCTTTTTTTTCCGCCGTCAGTCCCGCGACTGCATGGCGCGTCAAATCCACCGGTTGACAAAACAAAACGGCGACGCGCAGGCGAAACGAGCGCTCATGAAAACAAGTTCCACTTTAAGCTCCGCCTCCGTTTAAAGTAAACCAGTTCTGATTGGCTATCATGTCAAAGTGAGCGTGGCGTACCAAAACTTACCAACCTCATAGCCACGCCTTTATCAATGTTCTCGATTCTGATTCGTCAATATTAGTACGCAGGCGTGGCTTATTAAAAACATCCACAACAAGGTATCGTTGAATTCCGCCTTTTTAGACCAGATTTGATTTTCATTGGTCAGTAGTCGGTTGGGGGCGGGACCTCGTGGCAGTAAGGTAAAAACAAGTAACATTTGCAGCTGCTTAGATCTGCTATATAAACGCTTTTCACTGAAATTAGGAAAGAATTTAAGGCTTTATAAAATGTCATACACACACTTATCTTACCCACATGTTCCCACTGCAGTTCTGCACGCTAACACACACACACACACACACACACATATATATAATGCAGTGTGTTGCAGCGGTACATACAGAAGTAAACATTTGTGTTTCAGTCCGGATTTGGACGCTTCCGCGGCTTAATCCCTAAAATCAGATCCCCCTTGTTTAGATTTCACATTCTTTCAGTATATCGGACTGACCTGATCCTACTGATCGGAGTGATCGACTAGGTTTATGATATGTCGGATGTTCCACTTCCTCGAATTACTGCAGTATTTTTTGATGTGATAGTGATTGAAAAGTCATTTAATAAAGTCTGCAGTCGAAAACAATTTTAAACAACTGAATCTGCTTAAACATAAACTTCATCCTTTCTTTATTCTTTCTGTATTTTTATACTAATTTACACTTATTTACACGTACATTTTCTTTTCTTTTTATTACAATTAATTAATGTATAACTTCTGTGTATTTTGCTCTTATTTTCTGCGACTGAAGTATAAACAATGAAACCACACCTAAAATCTTTGAGTGTAGACCCGACTGTGGGCTCGGAAGAGTCGACTCCTTCAAATGAATCATTCAGAAGAATATGACCAGTAGATGGCAGCACGTGATCACTTTTGTTGGCGTGTAGACGGTACGAATGAAGATGACTCTGCAAATAACCTTTAAAACGAGAATGAGTTGCAGTCTGGAAACCAATTTCACCCCTCCTCTCTGTCTCTCTCTCTCTCACTCTCTCTCTCTCTCTCTTGCACTCTTGCTATCCCCCTATCTCTCTCTCTCTCTCTCTCTGTCTGCCTGCCTTTCTCTCTCTCTCTCTCTCTCTCTCTCTCTCTCTCTCTCTCTGTCTGTCTGCCTTTCTCTCTCTCTCTCTCTCTCTCTCTCTCTCTCGTTCTTATCCAAAGCAACTTACATTTTTCTCTTTGTACAACTGAGCAATTTGGGATTGGGGGTTGGTAGCTTGGTGGAGCTGGGATTCAAATTATGGTGTTCCTGGTATCAGACCAACACCTTAACCACTAAGCGACCCCTTGCCTAGGTCCGTTTAAGTTACTCAGTTCACATCACCGTGTGAAGGCGGTGGTGTGTGTGTGTGTGTGTGTGTGTGTGTGTGTGTATACACACATTTTGTTAGGCAAACCATTACACTCACTGTTTCTATGGCAACATTTTAAGAGCGTGTGAGTGTGAGTTTGTGAAAAACAGACGAGCAGACAGACATTATGTCCCGTTAGCTTCTCTCTTAATGAAAGTGTGGGATGACGCTGGATGAAACAGACACTCGAACCTCCAGACGGATTTCAGCTTAAACTTTATTCATCTTTTAACACAGTAAATCCTTTTTTCAGCAGCAGATTTATCTTTCACACACACTGTGTGTATTGGTGTGTGTGTGTGTGTGTGTGTGCGTAGTCAATGTTGTACTTGGGGACACTATGTGGTTTAGTTAAAATACGACCTCCCTCCCTCCATCCTCCCCCCTGTTAATGTTAAAAGTGTTTGTGGTTCAGGACATGGTCCTCATCTTTGAAAGACAAATTGTTCTGGACGGTGACGTCATCATGCCACAATAAACTAAATCATTTATTTGATCAGCGTACAGTCACCACACAACCACCGTTTTACTGTTATTGGTAAAATCAGATTTCTGACCTATGATCAATAGTTCAGCTACTGTACATTGAAGGTTCTTCGAAGCATGTCAGCTAGAAGGCTAATGGTCGCTCTGGATTGATTGATTTATCAGTTTTAATGTGCTAATCTGCTTGTGCTTTTTTATGACTATTAAATATCCTTAATGTTCTTCTAGCAGGTCTCCAGCTGGACATTTAGCTGGCATTTATATGCTGTGCTTAGTTTTGTTTTTTTTAGAATGGCATTATTGTTATTTTGTTATTGGTGTTGTTGGTGTTAAATGTTAATAGTAGCAACATCGGCTACATCCATTAGCTTAAACACAAATTACTCGTATGTGATTGGTTGTTCAATTGGATTCAATTCGCTGCCTGGATTAGCAACATGCGACGTCTAAGCAGAGATGCTAACAATCTTGATCAAATATCGCAATTTAATTTCTATTGAAAGCTTGCTAGTGTTAATGCAGGGTGGAGTTCATAGTCGTGTGTGTGTGTGTGTGTGTGTGTTAATACTCCCACAGTGTAGCATTAGCAATCCCCTTAGCATTAGCTTTTAACACCCCAGCATGGTCTCCTTTCAGATATAAACCTTGTTGTGTTTTAATAGCCACACGGTTATAGTCACTGAACTCAAACAGGAAATAGACCGGAGTGACACTGCTGCTCACCACCACACCATCAGCCTCCAGCATCCAGTACCTCCCTGTGGAATCTAAAAGAAACAGAGAGGATGTAGATGAGTGTAAAAAAAAGAGTGAGAGAGAAAGACAGAGAAAAAAAAAAGAGAGACAGAGAGAGAGAGAAAAAGAAAGAGAGGAAGAGAAAGAGATACAGAGAGAGAAAAGGAGAGAGAATGAGACATGGAGTAAGAGAGAAAAGAATAGAGAAAGACAATGAGAGAGACAGAGACAGAAAGAAAGACAGAGATAGAGAGAGACAGACAGAGAAAGAGACAGAGAGAAAAGGAGAGGGAGAGAAAGAGAGACAGTGAAAGAAAGACAGAGAGACAAAAAGAGAGAGTGAGACAGACCGAAAGAAAGAGAGAGAGAGAAACAGAGAGAGTGAGACAGAGAAAGAAAGACAGAGTGAGATAGAGACAGAGAGAGTGAGAAAGAGACAGAAAGAAAGACAGAGAAAGAGAGAGTGAGACGGACCGAAAGAAAGAGAGAAACAGAGAGAGAGAGAGAGAGTGAGACAGAGAAAGAAAGACAGAGAGAGTGAGAAAGAGACAGAAAGAAAGACAGAGAGATGTTACACTCGATGTTACACTCTGATGACTGAAGGTTTACCCCTGAGGCAGTAGGCGTTGTGGTTGTAATCTAACTGGAAGACATCGTAGGAGGAGCGGTTGGAGTCCAGAGTACCGGTGCCGTGCTTGCGACAGCCGATGAAACCATCTTCACCGCGTACCACAATCAACGGCCGGTTAATGAGTTTCAGAACAAACTCCTCCTGTTCCCCTGTGACCACCAACAGCAACAATCACCACACGACAGTCAGACCCTCTGTAAGACAGGAGGTGGGTCCAAACTCGGTCCAGAAGGGTCAGTGTGTCCTGCTGAGTTTAGCTCCAACTTACCCAAACACACCTGAACCATCCTGGGCTTGGATGGAGCTAAACTCTGCAGGACACTGACCGAGCCTCTAGGACCCAGACTGGTCACACCCAGTGTAAGAGAACGTTCTGGAATGTTTCCTTCTTCAGCGTTTAGTAGTGAAATAGTAAAAGGTTAACAAATGACACTCTTATCCAGAGCGACTTCAAACTGAGCAATTGAGAGTTAAGGGCCTTACTCAGGAGCCTACAGTAATTACTTGGTTTTTGCTGGGAATTGAACCTTTTCTGATATCAGTCCAACATTTTAACCACTAAATCACCACTTCCCTTATTCGTTCATCTTCTAACCCACCTATTCCCCATAATTCAGGGTCACAGGGGTATGCTGGAGCCTATCCTAGAGCATATAGGACAAATGGTACACCCTGGAGAGGTAGGCAGTTCATCATAGGGCCACACATAGACAAACAACCTTGCACACTATTATTTATTTTTGTTGAAATTTGTTCTGGATTTTTTTCTGGATTATTGACATACTGTATGTATTGGTACACGCAATCCCACCTGCGGAGTCAATGGAGGCCGCCAACTGTCCGTTCTTCTTAGCAGCTAAGTACTTGCCATTACTGGCCTTGAGGGTGACTTTGGCTTCTTTCCACTCCAACTCAAAGAAGCAGCTGGCAGACCTCGAATTAATACACACAACGCTTAGCATAACATCTATACAGGGAATCAAGAGTAGAAAGAAAGTAATCATTACTGGTTGATTTTGAGATGAACGGTTCCTAGCTTAGAAATGAGAGCATTACATCGTCGCTGTAGATCAGTAGAACATATACTAATCGCTCTTACTTTTCACTGGCGGTGCACTGAACAGCTCCACTCGCAGTCAGACTCCAGTATTTTCCATTACAGGCCCGGAAAGCACAGCGCTTTGTCTCCTGGTCCACTTCCATCTGAAAAACCTCCTGATCTGTCTCTTCATCCTGATTGGCCGACAGATCAACACCTAAAAGTCAATGTAAAGAGTTAACAAAGAAGGAAGAGAAAACTACAAGTTAAAATTTACTTTTTAATTTACTTTTCTTTGCTCTACATTACTACCAAAAGTAAGACCGAGACTAAAACTCCTCTTAAAACTCCTCCAGGACATGTCTGTCCAATTAAAATTCATTCATTCAACTAGTCATTCATCTTTAAACACATTTATCCCCTAATTTGGGGTCACAGGGGTCTGCTGGAGCATCTACCATCACACATAGGACAAAATGCAGGTTGCCAGTCAATTGCAGGGCCACACATAGACACATACTCCTATTGGCAATTTAGAATCACTAATTAAGCTAATGTACATGTTTTTGGACTGTGGGAGGAAACCATGTAAGCATAGGGAGAACATGCATACTCCTCACAGAAAGATCCCTTGACCAGGATTCAAACGACCTTCTTATTGTGAGGCAACTGTACAAACCAATACACCACCACGCCTCCAATTAAAATTAATAATAAAAATCAATGGACTTTCACTCCATTCATTTATCCATGTCTATCCATCCATCCATCCATCGATCATCTTTATTTGCTCAAATCTGCTGTCCATCAAAGGACCAAAAACAGACAACCATATACACACACAGGGAGAAACATTTAAACTCTATAAAAAAAATACAAACCTAAAACCTTCCTGTGAAGAAACATCTAGATTTCATTTCAAAACTTTTATTTACCGGAAATTTGAGAAGAGCAGCAGAAATCAGAACGATGGTGATGAATTACACTGAGGATCTGAGGTGAATATGGAGATGATTTTCATCTGAAATTATAGTGAGAATTATCAGAGCAAAAGAGAGGCAGAAAGAGAGAGCGAGAAAGAGGGTAAAAAGAGAGTGAGTGAGTGAGTGAGTGAGTCAGACAGTAAAGAGATAGAGACATTGAGTGAGTGAGTGAGTGAGTGAGTGAGTGAGTGAGTGAGTGAGACAGACAGTAAAGAGAGATAGAGACAGTGAGTGAGACAGACAGTAGAGAGAGAGAGAGAGAGAGAGAGAGAGAGAGAGAGAGAGAGAGAGAGAGAGAGAGAGATTATGTATGACACGTTGGAGTGTGCATATATCTATAAAACACTATTATGGGAGCCGCACCCTGGCGCGTGGATACGTTCCTGCCGTTACTGGCGGTGAGCACCACCTGTCCGCGGCTTCTCTCCAGCACGAAAACCTCGTCTTTTCCCACACGGACGTTTTTACCCGCTTTGACTGCACCGCTCGGCCCGGAGGGAGCCAAATATCTTCCCGCGGCGTCCCGGAACGCTACCGTGCCCGCGCGGAACTCCAGCGTGAATCCAGTGTCGTCCCGCGGTTCAGTAAGCAGTGAGCCGGCGCTCGAGAGGAAGCGGCCGTCGGCGGTCTGCAGGTGGTAGCGGCGCTCCCGGTACACTAGCGTGAGCACAGAGCCAACGCCCCAGGGTGCATCGCGATCCGCCGCGAGCTCAGCGCGCTTTAGATGTACGTGCAGATAGCGTTTGCGCGCAACGCTGTACAGGTTAACTTGAGGGTGGGTGGCCAGGTGAACATACCATTTCTCATCGCTCGTGGTGCACAGCACGCGATCCTCGGTGCCGCCCAGGTAACGGCCGTGCGCCTCGGAACGCAGGGACCAGCGGCCGTCGGGGTGCGCCAACACGCAGAAGCGGCAGTCCGGGCTGACTCGCTCGCACTCAGCCGTCACGTTCCCGTCCTTGTCGGAGGACAGGTAGCGGCCCAGGTGACTGCGCAAGAGGACCAAGCAGGAGTCTCCCGCCTGCTCCGCGTGCTCCAGCGTCCATACCTGCTTCTTACGCATGGACGTTGCGCACGCGTTCACTTTGAAGCCGAACGCTTCAGCGGTTAAATACTTATCTTCTGCATTGATTAAGCCGAGCTGAATGACTGTAATCTCTCCCAAACCTCCGGAAGCCATGTTTCTAAAATTCCGTTCTCGGTGTCGGGGTGGGTGTGACTGTTAGCTTTGTGTGTGCGCGCGTTTCCGTGTGTTGGTGGAAATGTATGCGTGTGATTGAGACGCGTACGCGGGAATAAGAGAGATGGGGGGGGAGAGAGAGAGAGAGAGAGAGAGAGGGAGCGGACGATCGTTTTCGTTTTGTGTGGGTGTCTAAATAAGTAAGGTGCGCGCACTGCATCTGTGCCCGCTGTATTGTGAACGCGCAGCACAGCGACGCAGTGGCTCCGTTAACTTTTGACGTCATCGGTTGCTAAGAGAAGAAAAGTTACTGCAAAAGCTAAAATTAAAAAAAAAACTCTCTAAAATCCTCAAATCAAAACTTCCGAGAAACATGAAAAGTTACAACACACGAATCACCAGAAATAATAACATTAGGATTAGAAATTCAACATGATCTGAAAATCATTAGAACCCAATCCGAGGTACAGGTTCCCCTGCAGGTGATGAATCAGACAGCAGCTACTCGCCTTAGTCTTTATTCGTGGTCAGGAACTGGGACAGAGCTTCATGTCTCTGGAGACTCTAAAGCTAAAATTAAAACTTCTAAGTGGCCTAAAATCCTCAAATCAGCAGCCTGATGACAGAGGTGAGAGAGGAGGAGAAGAAGAAGAAGAAGAAGAAGAAGAAGAAAGTAAATAACATTAAGATAAAATTTTCAGTTCATCATTAGAACCTGTGTCTGAAATGTCCTACTGCTTCATCTTGTGAGTTTGTCTCCACTTCCTAAGTGTTAGGAAAGTCTTTTCTATACACAGATGTGTGCTTATTTGTAGTATGTATGAATTTGGGTCAAACTGCGGCCGCCATGTTGACATGTCACGCTGTCACATGACACATGAGCAGCGTAAAATTGAAATGTTATCATGTTTATATCCAATTAAACCAAAGAACAACAAAGTTCTTCAGAGAAAACAGTGAGTTCTTGAAGCTCTTGTAAAGTGCCATGTGACACTTCCTTTCCATTGTTTTTTGGAATAGTAGTCCCCCCCCCCTTCCCCCCCTTACTCAGGGATCATAAGATAGCAAAGTGTCAATTGTAATTGTATGTGTATTTAAAATCTCAGCCTTAGACTTTACGTCCACAGACCACAGCTGAAGGTCTGATCTATGTGGTGTACTCTGGAAATTTTGAGGTCATCCTCTGGTTGATGTGTGTTGTGTTGCTGAAAACAATGCAAAGTTGCCTGATTGAAGACGTTCGTTGGTGAGCAATACTTATACAAGATTCATAGTTAGTGTGGGGACAAAACGAAACGTCATGGCTTGCTTTAACTGGCAGTCATATATCCTCACCATAGAAAGTGGGCCAATATAAAGTGGCCAAAGATCTCCAGACCTTCTGCTATCAACTACACAAGACTAACAGATCATCTGAGAACTTTTTACACTAATATTATTTTACACATTAAAGATTTGGACATACTCCACACACCTCACTTATTCTTCATACACACTGTATATTCTAGAAGCATGTGAATGAGTGAAACACCATGACCACAGCGGACCGCTGACCTTATTTATTTTCCTGTTCTCGAAACAATATTTACATATACTGTATAAAGTATATCTTATAAACCTTCTCTCTCAATACTTTAACATGTTAATATAAAAACGGAGTGAGTGAGTGAGTGTGTGTGTGTGTGTGTGTGTGTGTGTTTTGCTGTGACTTTACTATCTTTAAAAGGCAGTAATCAACCTCTTTTCCGTATTTAGACAAGACTACAGGTGCAGGTGCAAATGGAGCGCTCCTATTGGCTGAAAGGATGTTGATTGATCCCACTGAACCCGCCCTGAAACTTTAGTCGAGTCTCTCCTTATAGGGGGATTGCAGTCACCTGTGTGTGTGTGTGTGTGTGTGTGTGTGTGTGTGTGTGTGTGTGTGTGTGTGTGTGTGTGTGTGTGTGTG
>JAOTRA010000020.1:135483-146530 GCA_026260255.1 Pseudolaguvia tuberculata
CACACACACACACACACACACACACACACACACACACACACACACACACACACACACACACACACACACACAGGGAGTGCTCATAAAGAGCCAATCCCAACACAGTACTGCAGTTAGTGATTTGTTGCAACTCCATTCGAGGTCAGTGGCCCGTCTGAGTGTGTGATGTGGGACGTTGATCCTGTTGAGGGCGTGGTGGCTCAAATAACGTATATGCAAACATAAGATTTGGCTCCGTTCATCAGGCATCAATCTGGACCTTCTTTGTTTATCCCGACTCCCCAGTTCTGTTCATCAGATATTTAATCAATAATAATAATAATAATAATAATAATAATAATAATAATAAACATGAGAGATGTTGACTCAGCTCAGACACTTTATCTGCTCTGTGTTTATTGTATATATTAATGTAGGCACACATTAATAACATAATGTTACACACAGATCATCACCATTGCATTCGGAACACTTTCTCTTTTCTCTTGTTTACACCGCATCCTCTCTTCACAATACAATCTACTCTTCAATCTGTGCTGACTGTAGCAAAATTCATTCATTTATCTTCTTTCCCGCTTTTTCACGAATTCAGGGTCACGGGCGAGCGGCGGGGGTACACCCTGGATGGGTCGCCAGTCCATCTCAGGGCAACACATAGACAAACTGCCATTCACACACACACACACACACACACACACACACACACACACACACACATTCACTGCTATGGACAATTTACAATCACCAATCGACCTAATCTGCATGTTTTTGGACTGTGGGAGGAAACCGGAGTACGCAGAGAAAACCAACACAAGCGTAGGGGAGAACATGCAAACTTCGCACAGAAATATCCCGGCCGAGGATTCAAACCCGAGACCTTCTTGTTGTGAGGCGACCGTGCCACTATATGATGCAGACAAATAAAGTAGTGATATACTTACACGCTATTGACTGTATGAATGCTTCATTCTAATAGTAAATAAAGGATCATTCCAGTATTTCATCATTTCACACAAAGAATACATTCATCTGTCCTATAGGATAACCCAGCACTAGATAAATATACACAATATCCTGTTATTTAAATAATTGTAGACTGGTTTCAAATATTAGGATACAATGGTCAGAGCTAATATTTTAGATCTTGCACAATAATAATTGTTTATTATAAGAAAATATTCTTCAAACAGTATTATTATTATTATTATTATTTTCTACAAATGAATGGAATCAGTCACGCCCACTTTAAACCCGGAAGTTATCTGTATCAAGAGCCAATACTGAAGCTTTATTTATCGTATTAAATGGAGAAATGAGTTATTTTTACAGGAATAAGAAACAAACATGTCGCTTTATTGTCATATATAGAAAAGATGTTTTATTTATATAGAAAAGAATCAAGTAAGGAGTCGTCTTGTTCACTGAAGGGGTTGAAAAAAAACCTGAGCTAGAAAATTAAGAAAAAAAAAAAAAAAGGATATAAACTTTATTCTATGCGTAATAAAACAACGTTGTATTATCTGACGTCACAATTTAAAGCGCGTCATAACGTTTAACGGTTAGTAAATAAACAGTTAACGATTCTTATAACTCGATTAATAAAAATGTAGATATAAATATCTGTATAAAATAAATGTGTAACTGATTAATTTCTGTAGAAATCCTGCCTTTTTATCATCCCTCCATCCTCACAACGCATCTCATCTCTTAACTTGAATTTCAAGCAACGGGCCTGACACGCCAACTGGATGACGGCTGACCAATCAGATCAAGCGATGCCGAAAGTTTACCTTATATGGAAGTTGCCGGTCACCGTACCGGGTATAAAACCCGGCACCGTAGTGAGACTGAAGCGTCTTCGAGGTTTTCTGTGCACGTTTCCTCTGGAAGTTTAAACCGAACCGCAGGTCCATCACAACTAAGCAAGCTATCGGTAAGATGCGTCTGCTGCTGCTTTTTCTTCTACTTATAGTTTTACAGCAGCGTGGGCTTTCTTGTGTTTTTGTCTGCTTTATTTACAATTAATATACTTTTTAGAATCCTAAATGTTTGTTAGTTGGTTATACCGTTAGTTATCAGAGGCAATACCGACGCTTTATTTATTGAATTAAATGGCGAAACGAGTTATTTTTACTGGAATAAGAAACAAACAAGACAGCTAAATTTGTCTGCTTTCATTACTAAATTAAAATATTTTTTCGTCCATAATATTCAAGTTAATTGGTTATACCGGGTTTTTTTAAATCCCTTTAAACTTTTATTTTTTTTTTTAAATGGAGAAATACATTCGTTATTCAAAATTAGTGAAACTTTATTTTAAAAGCCGCCTGCATTATTATAACTGATTATGACGTAACAGCAGCTTTATGGATCTGACCGAATAATTGGAAGCTTCTGGTAGCCCTGCAGTTTAATGATTTGCAGTAATGTGGATGTTTGAATGGTGGGTGTGGCTGAGGATTGATGCTCTACCGGCATCTTATTGTCCTTCATCAGCAGATTGAGACTAGATTCGACATTTAAATGCACCGACCGATTATTTGGTGTCAAACTGGTAGCTTGATGGCTTGAGTAAAGGGTGAAATATTTTTAAGTTTGATTTAGGGTAAAGTTTTTTTGGACTTTTTAGCAGCTGCCTGCTGGTGGACAGTAAAAACGCCATGAGTGACAATGAAAGGTTTGTGTATGAAACAGCTGAATTGTGTGAATGGTCTTTATAATGGTGTCCCTTCAGCATGGCGCATAATGAGGCTGGGTGAAATGGGGAGTGGTCGTGCCTCACCAGCCGGTCGAACTTATTGCCATATAAGGCAATAGAATCTGTCTGGCCACTTCCTTTGTCTCAAATCGCTCAGTTTTGGGCTTTGCGCATGTGCGCCACCTGCTGTTGGTAAAAATATCGCCATATAAAGGCGAATGCTGAACCTAGATCATGTCCTAAAGGTCGTGTTAACCTTTTCATATTTTTCAACAGCCATGGATGAGGAAATCGCTGCTCTTGTTGTTGACAACGGCTCTGGTATGTGCAAGGCCGGGTTTGCTGGAGATGATGCTCCTCGTGCCGTCTTCCCTTCCATTGTTGGTCGCCCCAGACACCAGGTATAAAAAAAATATATATAAAATTGGACTGCTCCAAATTAGAGAGGAGTTGATGTCATAAGTTAAAATTTGAGTGCAACCATGTCCAATTCAGCAGTTTATTTTTTTTTATATTGTGGTAATGGCTAAAATAATCTGCTCATGTGACTTAAACATTTCCATGGCTTTTGAGAACTGCAGGTTCTGTGACGTTGATCCTTAACTTTAGTTTGTTTATTCACAACTGCCTTTTTGCATGGCTTTGCATACAAGAACAAGATGCGCCACCAGTTTCTGCTTAGTTTTCCCTTGTAAAACTGTGGGTGGGGGGTGGAAGTCACTTTTTTTTTAACTTTGATGTTTTTGTAGGGTGTGATGGTTGGCATGGGCCAGAAGGACTCTTATGTTGGAGATGAGGCTCAGAGCAAGAGGGGTATCCTGACCCTGAAGTACCCCATCGAGCATGGTATTGTCACCAACTGGGATGACATGGAGAAGATCTGGCACCACACCTTCTACAACGAGCTGCGTGTGGCCCCTGAGGAGCACCCTGTCCTCCTCACAGAGGCCCCCCTGAACCCCAAAGCCAACCGGGAGAAGATGACCCAGGTATGAGATGTGCCACTTAAGTTACTTTACCAATTTCTTTAAATTTTCTTTTGACTCTCTCCTTAACTTGTTTTTTTTAGGCTGTCCATCCTATAGTTTGACATTTCCTTATTTCAAGCTTTCAGGTTTAAGTTCATACTTTTCTGCATGGACTTTGGCTTTAATCTAGAACATTTGAACCTCATGCATGTTTTATTGCTTTGATGGTTTAAAACTAGTGTGATTCATTCTAGCACAATCTCAAATTGTGAATACTTCCGATCAATTAATTTTTATTAATAGTATTTATTTATTTTATTTTTTTCTGCAGATCATGTTCGAGACCTTCAACACTCCTGCCATGTATGTTGCCATCCAGGCTGTGCTGTCCCTGTATGCTTCTGGTCGTACTACAGGTATTGTTATGGACTCTGGAGATGGTGTCACTCACACCGTTCCCATCTATGAGGGTTACGCTCTGCCCCACGCTATCCTGCGTCTGGACCTGGCTGGTCGTGACCTCACAGACTACCTGATGAAGATCCTGACTGAGCGTGGCTACAGCTTCACCACCACAGCTGAGCGTGAGATTGTACGTGACATCAAGGAGAAGCTGTGCTATGTCGCTCTGGACTTCGAACAGGAGATGGGCACTGCTGCCTCCTCATCCTCCCTGGAGAAGAGCTACGAGCTCCCTGACGGGCAGGTCATCACCATTGGCAACGAGCGCTTCCGTTGCCCAGAGTCTCTGTTCCAACCCTCTTTCCTGGGTTAGTATAAATCCTTTATGACCAAACTGCCTGATCAGTGAAACTGTTTGTGTAGCATTTGGAATTGATTAATTTGTTCTGCTGCAGGTATGGAGTCTTGTGGTATCCATGAGACCACCTTTAATTCAATCATGAAGTGTGACGTTGATATCCGTAAGGATCTGTATGCAAACACTGTGTTGTCTGGTGGTACCACCATGTACCCAGGCATTGCTGACCGCATGCAGAAGGAAATAACCTCCCTTGCCCCCTCCACCATGAAGATCAAGGTAAGGGTGACCATGTCTCACTGGGCTGCTTGAATTTTTCAAATGAGGGTTTTCTTTACTAAAACTATTTCTCTGCATATTTACAGATCATTGCTCCTCCTGAGCGCAAGTACTCTGTATGGATTGGTGGCTCCATCTTGGCCTCCCTCTCCACCTTCCAGCAGATGTGGATCAGCAAGCAGGAGTATGATGAGTCTGGCCCCTCCATTGTCCACAGGAAGTGCTTCTAAACAGGACTAACCACCACCGCTGAGCCCCTGCGGCCAGCACGAGAGAACCAACATGCCTTTCCCTCTCCAAGACCACATGAACATGGCTTCTGCTCTGTATGATGCACTGCCTTGAGACAAGGAATCTGGAATTTCTCTGAAATTTCTTTTTCTTACAGGGGGAGGAGTTTTCCCTCAGAGGACTCTATGTATATTTCTTTAATCATTCCAAATAGTGTCATTTTCTCATGTCTCCATCCACTCTGCCCCACAATCACTGTGGGATCAACGTGACCTTGTTTATGTAAATTATGTACTTGATACAAATGTCTGTTTTTGTACCTCAGCCTTAAAGTTGGTCCATTTTGTTTTTGTTCTTCAGTGGAAAGGGAAACGCTTTACCTGTTAGCATGAACTGCCCTGGGGCTTCTGGGTAAAGAATCTGTGAGCCAAGGTGTCTCTGTACACTGACATGAAAAACAATAAATGTGCACATGCAAAACTCAAAACATTTGTTGTCGTTCCTAATCAAGTTTTTTTTTTTTTTGGTTCTGTTTAACTACATTAAATTTGCATGATAAAATCTTAACTGCTCATTAAAATCCAGCAGCTTGATTTAAAATCAGTGATTCAATCAAAAGCATGTCCTCCCGCAATAGTGACTATTTACCACAGTTTATACTATAAGCTTACTTTAGCTTTAATACTACACCAGTCATGTGCTGTAGCTGGAATCTGTTTAAAAAACAGTGACAGGATGATTTGGTTCCTTAGCGCATAATCAGGACTGGACTGTGATTTCCATGTGTCACTCAAATCAGATCTCACACACACACACACACACACACACACACACGTGGTCCATCAGGCTGGTGTACGAGAGCTCTACCTGTCTGGAAACCTCGAGTTTGCAGAAACTGCTGAAATAGGTAAATTAGTTTCTAGGCTCAAGTTTTATTCAGATTTTTTTTTCTACGGTGATTTATTCAGCACTTTGTGCGCATCCCTAAATTCACCAGTGTATTATAATCATATTAGCCGTTGCTAAGTGTAAACATACAATACTGAAGTATCGCTGAATAAAATATAATTGGTGCTTGTATTTTATTTAGCTTACTGAATAACTGCGGGTTTGTTTTATATTAATGGGCAAATGAGTGAAGCTAACCAATAGGGGGAACGTTTTCGATGCTACACCCGGAAGTGGGTACGTCATTAAATACGTTCCTACAGCAGAAAGAATATCGGAACCTAGTGGTTTTATTTGAACGATTCAATAAAACATTTAATATGGTTTGATTTATTTGTTGTTAAAGATCGCGGAGTATTTTATGTACACACGTGTATGGAGTAACTCTTTAAAGTCGACATGGAGAACCCAATCGAGACGGTATGTTGAGAGATTAACGTTAGCCAGATTTTCTCTAACTAGCAGCCGATAGTTAATGACAAGCTTAACATCATCTGGGTTTGTTTCAGTTACTGTTACACCTTAACCTTAATTTACTTTTACATTTTTAAAACGATTCATTTAAAGACTTGATTTTGATTCCACGTTTTAGTGGGTCACTGGAACCAAACCTCCTATCCAAACACTGTTCCAGCATGACAATGGTCCTGTGCACAAAGCCCCTGCATTATGAACTTGTGTTGTGGTTGATGGGTTCAGTATTAACACCACTGAAAACCTATAGGATGAACTGAAACCCTGAGTGAACCACAGACCTGATGTTAATGTCTGATTTTACTCATTCTCTTATCACTGAATGAACCATCGAGGAAATCTGGAATAAAAGGTTTATGTTTGTGATGGGCAAGTGTCTACAAACTTTTGGCACAGTATAGTGTAGATCTATATGTAACTCTTTGAAGTGTTTGTATCTTTGTGTGTGTGTGTGTGCATGTTTTGTTTCCCTCTCTGTGCTTCCCGGAGAACGTGTCTCAGTCCACCGTCTCTATCTTTGACTTTTCTGATGAGATTTTCCTGCACATCCTGAGTTACGTCCCCGTTCATGACCTGGTGCTCAATGTGAGCCGAGTGTGTCGGAAGCTTCAGGCTCTGTGTCAGGACAAGTGCTTGATTTCACACGTCCGTCTATGCCAGGAGTACCGAGTGAGTATTGAAACTGGTATTTCCCACCTTTACTAATAAGGCTTGTTGACTTTGTTTGAGCTCTGTTTTATCTGGCAGGCGTCTGATGAGGTGGTGAAGCGGCTGCTGAAGGAGGTGTGCGGCAGCGTTCAGACTCTGGATGCAAGTGGCTGCTACTGGTTGTCTGGTAGTACGCTGGATTTCATGACCCGCTGCGTCGGACTGGTGCGGCTGGACTTGTCTGGCTGGCGCGTGACTTCGGCACGTCTTTCTCGTCTTCTGGGATCGTTGCAGCACCTGCGCTCGCTGGCTCTGGACATCGGCACGGGATTCGATCTGCATCAACTGAGCACCCAAGGGAAAGCAGCCTTGTCGAGGATCAGTGAGTTGAAGCAGACTCTCCGGACGCACTCGTACGGCGTGGTGCCATGCTGTAGCGCACTACAGAGCCTTAGTTTGTACCTAGAAGTGGCTGACGGCTGGTGTCACCTGGAGCTGACGGTGGAGCAAAGCAGCGTGCCACGTTACCACAACCTGCGCTGGTTCTCTGCACACCTTGCGCCCGGAGAGGTCAACCGCAGACTGCTCAGTCTTTACCTGGCCGCTTTTAGCATGCGTGTTCCTGAGGGCCTGACTGGGTGTGTAATTGCCATGCCAAGTCCTGCCCCGCCCATTCCTGCTTCCGGTGCTTTACTAACTCAGGGCATCCTATCAGCCGGAATTGCAGTCTCTGCTTTTCAGCTTCCTCCCACGTGGCTAGATGGCGCCATGCTGAGGCAGCTTTTGGTATATGGATGTCCAGCCTACTTGAATGTGTCGCGTTGCACGACATCGGGGTTCGAGCCACTGTGTGTGTTGCTTGGCTCCGGTTGCAAACTTTCGCCACTGCACAGCCTTAACCTGCGTGGAAAAACAGAGGAGGAAGTGGACGCAGAGGGCATCCGGACTCTTAGTGAATTGTGTCCGCATCTCGCACACTTTAACCTGTCCTCCACACACTACCATCACACTGCTTCAGAAATCACACCGCATCTCTGCGTAGCTCTCGGACGATTCCGTTGTCTTCGTTCACTTGCACTGCCGGCATGCGCACTGTCCCGAGGGCCTCCCGTTACAGCCAACAAGCCAGATCTGGCCAGGAATCTGGGCTCCGAGTCGCTCCTGCTTGGGCTGAAGAAGATTCACCGTGTTGGCGTTCAAGTCTACCAACCGACGCTAGACAGCCCAGGGAATCTGAGGGAAGAACAGGAAGCTGAAGCAAAGTCTTTCTTGCAGCCACTGATAAATGGCTGCCCATATCTGGTCGAGCTTGAGCTGATTGGAACGGGCTTCTTGTCAGCCATGCCCCGGTACGAGCCAGCCATGCGCAAGGATCCCCCCGCCTGCCCCTGGTCCTTTCAGGTGGGAGACTCTCAGCTGGCGGCTCTGGGACAACTTTGCTTTTTGCGCAGGCTGACTTTAGCTCACCTACCCGGAGTCCTGAAGGGCACAGGGCTCATACAGCTCGTCCTGGGGTGCAGGGATCTTCAGGTGTTATCCCTGGCCAACCTAGGGTCTCTAAAGAATGTAAATTACACAGTGGCACTACAGGAGGCGCTCAAACATTGCACACAGCTCAGAGAGCTCAGGTAAACACACACACACACAAAGTGGAAAAGAAATCGAGATCAGTTTGTTCAATAATAAAATTTTGTGTGTGTGTGTGTGTGTGTGTGTGTGTGTGTGTGTGTGTGTGTGTGTGTGTGTGACGACAGGTTGGAGCAGCCGCACTTCAGCGCTAACACCTTCTTCTTTGAGGCACTCGCTCACTGCCGCCTCCTTCGCAGATTCTGCCTCATCTCACGCCACGGAACATTCCAGCATGCGGCTGCTGTGACATTCATGCAGCATTGTGAGAATGTGGTGGTGTTTCACATGTTCACCGGTGGTACCCAGGTGGCCTGCAAAACGCTGCAAAAGACACTTCAAGATGAGTGAGTGCTTTTAAAACACGAGTGCAAAAGTTAGTACTCCCCGAAGAACAAACCTGTGTGTTAATCTTGTCAGTTCCTCTCTTTAGTTTGTCTGCACAGCGTCCTGCTCTGAGTGTGGTGGTTCACCCACTGCTCTTGGAGGACCTGGGGAACGTGATCAAAGTCATACCGCTCTGCCACCTGGATGAGATCACACTGTTCAAGAGCCGTGTGGCAGAAGATCCCACTGTACTGTGAACGAGAGAAAGAACGAGACAACACACACACACAAACACACACACACACAAACAAAAAGACACAAAACACACACACACACACACACACACACACACACAGTTCCAAAATCACATCGTACATTAATTAAAATTGTTGTTTGTGTATTGTTTGTGTTGTTGTTGTCTGGTGGTAAACATTTGTCTGATTTAATAGAAAGGTGTGTTTGGGGTCTGAACCCCTTCACGGACCCCGTCTGGCTTCTGAAGACATTTTTTGTTAAGTCATCAGTAGGAAATAATTTTCACGTTCAGTGCATCAGTGCGACTCAGTCTAAAAAACTTTATTTAATACCAGCGCTACCCTTTAGAGGGCGCCACACATCCAACAAGCAAAAGTTAAAACATTTTTTTGTTATTTATTTATTTATTGAAACATTAGAAGATGTGCGGATCATGGATCCGCTGTGGCGACCCCGAACGGGAGCAGCCGAAGGACAAAGAATTGAAACATTAGAAGACTTTTACAATATACAACATATTTATGTAAAATAAATGTCTGGATAAAGAGCTTTTTTTTCTCTGTAATTCATAATCTTCTAAACAAACATTTTATTACATCGCAAACTAAAATATTTTGAGTTGAATATTTTTGGTCTAATAAATAAACTCATTATAAAATGCACTAAACATTGATTCCACGTCCTGGTCTTGGCTGTTTATAAATGTTCCCCTGCAGAAGGATGTGCTTTTATTTATCACTTTTGTTTAGTACAGTTTAGATTAATGTACTTTAGTTTATTTTACTGCAGATTGTTTGTTTAGTACAGTTTACTGTAGTTTGTTTATTTTAGTGTAGTTTATTGCAGTTTGTGTAGTTTAGTGTAGTTTGTTTATTTTAATGTAGTTTATTGCAGTTTGTGTAGTTTATTGCAGTTTGTGTAGATTGGTGTTGTTTATTGCTATTTGTGTAGTTTATTGCAGTTTGTGTAGTTTAGTGTCATTTGTTTATTTTAGTGTAGTTTATTGCAGTTTGGTGTAGTTTGTTTATTTTATTGCAGTTTGTGTAGTTTAGTGTCGTTTATTGCAGTTTGTGTAGTTTAGTGTCGTTTATTGCTGTTTGTGTAGTTTAGTGTCGTTTGTTTATTTTAGTGTAGTTTAGTGTCGTTTGTTTATTGCTGTTTGTGTAGTTTAGTGTTTGTTTATTTTAGTGTAGTTTATTGCAGTTTGTGTAGTTTAGTGTCGTTTGATTATTTTAGTGTAGTTTATTGCAGTTTAGTGTAGTTTAGTGCCGTTTGTTTATTTTAATGTAGTTTATTGCAGTTTGTGTAATTTAGTGTCGTTTATTTATTTTAGTGTAGTTTATTGCAGTTTGTGTAGTTTAGTGTTGTTTGTTTATTGCAGTTTGTGTAGTTTAGTGTCGTTTGTTTATTTTAGTGTAGTTTATTGCAGTTTGTGTAGTTCAGTGTCGCTTGTTTAGTTTAGTTTAGTTTATTGCAGTTTGTGTAGTTTAGTGTTGTTTGTTTATTTTAGTGTAGTTTATTGCAGTTTGTGTAGTTTAGTGTTGTTTGTTTATTTTAGTTTAGTTTATTGCAGTTTGTGTAGTTTAGTGTTTGTTTATTTTAGTGTAGTTTATTGCAGTTTGTGTAGTTTAGTGTTGTTTGTTTATTGCAGTTTGTGTAGTTTAGTGTTGTTTGTTTATTTTAGTGTAGTTTATTGCAGTTTGTGTAGTTCAGTGTCGCTTGTTTACTTTAGTGTAGTTTATTGCAGTTTGTGTAGTTTAGTGTTGTTTGTTTATTGCAGTTTGTGTAGTTTAGTGTCGTTTGTTTATTTTAGTGTAGTTTATTGCAGTTTGT
>JAOTRA010000020.1:146630-162827 GCA_026260255.1 Pseudolaguvia tuberculata
TATATGTGTGTGTGTTTTTTATAGTAGAATATACATGTGTGTATCTACTTCAGTCCTAACAATTTTCTAGTTTTGAAGTATGAGGTACTGAACACACATGTTTTGGTTCTGATGGACCATTTATTGGATGATGCTTTAGCTATGTTCGAGTTACACACATTATTACCATCCAGGGGACATTGCTTATTATCATCCAGGGGTCATTGCTTATTACCATCCAGGGGACATTGCTTATTACCATCCAGGGGACATTGCTTATTACCATCCAGGGGACATTTTGCTTATTACCATCCAGGGGACATTTTGCTTTAGCTCAGTGTGATCAATACTTAATAATTCTGATCGTATGGACTGACTTATAATTATATGCACTTAAATTCCTGATAGTTATGATGTCACAAAACTGCTCAATATGTCTAATATTTATTTAATCTAATTTGTTATTTAAATGAGAGTAAATTCAGATTATTGGTTATGTAACAGTGCTGCATGCTTGGGTTTAGTGTAGCGCATTAGATTCAGCACTACAGGTCGGAATTGGCCTGAAATCTGGTGGTCTTGTGTTTCTCTTTGGTGTAGGAGTTGTGTTTGAGTGCCGAGAAACACCAAATCTTCATCCAGATTCAGAGGGGGCTTCATCACTAGTGTGTGTGTGTGTGCGTCTGTGTGTGTGTGTGGTTCTGGGGATCCCAGAGCTAGAGTAATTAAGACTGTGCCAATGTTTGTAAGGACAATTTGGTGTCATGTTTTTGTCTTTTGTTTTTTTTGCAAATCTTATATCATTTTTAAAATGACGCAAATAAAGTTTTGTTAAATGATTAGCATCTCAGTGTCGGCTTGGTAGAATCAGTTTATCATGATGTAAAATTGGAAGCTGGAGTGTGTAGGGATGTATTATTTGACTTAATGTTTCTATGAAGTCTATAAGATATAATAGATGACAGTGTTGAGAAATATCTTTTGTTCTGATGGTTTAAAGTCTCACATCCTCATAACATTCATTCATTCATCTTCTTACTCGCTTATTCCCGAATTCGGGGTCACGGGGGTCTGCTGCGCCTATCCCAGCACACATAGAGCGAGAGGCAGGGGTACACCCCGGACGGGTCACCAGTCCATCTCAGGGCAACACATAGACAAACAACCATTCACACACACATTCACTCCTATGGACAATTTACAATCACCAATCTATCTCATCTATGTTTATGGACTGTGGGAGGAAACCGGAGCACCCGGTGGAAACCCACGCAAGCACGGGGAGAACATGCAAACTCCGCACAGAAAGATCCCGGCCCGGGATTTGAACCCGGGACCTTCCTGTTTTGAGGCGACTGTGCTATCCACTACGCCACCGCTCCGCCCCTAACCTCATAAAATTCATTCAGTTCAAGTCAGTTTTATATTTATTTATATCTCCAGCAGAAGGTGTTTGATCAAGAAATGTGGATGTGTGTGTATAACTCTGTACACCTTGTTTACCAAGACACACAGTGTGTGTGTTTATGTACAAGTTTGTCCATCCTGGTGAGGACGCTTATGGAAACCTGAATACACTCAGACATGTGGGGACCAAAATTGATCTCCATGAGTCCAAAGTCTTGTAACTCAATCAGAAGAGTTAGGGGTTAGGGAATAGGGGTTAGGGAATAGGGGTTAGGGAATAGGGGTTAGGGAATAGGGGTTAGGGAATAGAGGTTAGGGAATAGTTTGTACAGTATGAGAATCATTACAGCTATGGAGTGTCCCAACCGGGATAGCAATTCAGAGGTGTGTGTGTGTGTGTTTATGCTCTGCTGCCATGTGATTGGATTTTTGGATAAAATGTTATTTGTAATCTGAACACTGGCAAGTATTTTGAGGAATCCATTAATTTTGCTGAGATTACTTTTTCCCTGAACCTCTTGTCCATCACATGTCCATTTGTTCTGGCAGTCGATAAAATAATCCCATGGATTTCAGAGGTTTTGGATTACTCTAGATCCACTTGTTGTTTTCTGTGTGCTCTGCTGTTTACACTGAAGTTTTTGTTTATCTCTACCAGACAGAGAAAGTAGGGCCAGAACATTTGTCTAAGGTTCAAAGATCAGGATTCCCAAATTTCTAGTAATCTAGTGTCTCATTAAGTCCAAATTGACCTCAGTCACTATTAAAGTTAAAAAGGTGGATGATGGTTGGATGTAATCTCCACCAGTGTAACAGTCCATACAGACAATGGGGGTACCACCAGGGACACTGCGGTACCACCAGGTACACTGCTGTTTATCATATTTTGAAAACCGTGTTAGCGGTGTAGCTGAATCGTAGGATGGAGCCCGAGGTTTCAGTTATGTGTTGTGTGATGAGCTCTGAAAGGTATTGAAGGATCCTCAGATCGTCTTCATGAAACTCTCCGAAAACATGTTGAGGTCTGACTTCCACCTCTGGGTCACTGGAAAGCCAGAGCTTGTGAGAGAATGTGAGAAGAAATGCTTTAGACACAAGCTGGCTGATTATACTCTGAGCATACAGGAAGTAGTTGGTGCCCCGCATGGTGCAGTTCCTTGCCTCCATAAACGGACAAATTAGAGAGCCTTTATAAACCGGGCAGCGTAAGGTCTTGTGGTCCATATCCAGTAAACTGAGGTACCGGCTGAAGCGGACCAGACAAGGTGGCACACTGGAGGATGAAGGAAAAGCAGATCTGGAAACACAGGGATACATGGGTGAGTCGTTTCTACAATATTGAATAAAATAAAGTGATACAGAGAGTAACGGGTTAATGACATTTAATAAAAGACTTATCAGGGATCAGCAGCATGACAACGCATCCCTTTTGAATTTGTTTCCTATTGACACTGGAGACTCCTTTCATTTCTGCTCAATTATTCTACCAGCAAAAAAAACCCAACCCCTTTTCTCAAGATCTTTTGATTTTCCTGCCTAAAATTTTTTATACACAAACGAGCAGGTCCCAAAACACCTGTTATAGCCGATGAGTTTCCAGCTTAGCAGGTCTGTAATCTGCAACGGGTTCGATGTCCAAGGCTGAATGTTACCGCTGCACCACCGTAGATGAGGCGTGTACACGCTCAGTGCGGTGACTAATCGTCTGACAGCTCGTTCCTCCCTACCCAACACCACCACTGTTCGTCCAATCAACAGGCTGTATATGGCATGCACAGCGAACGGAAACTGGCGTAGGAAGTTCAGAGCAGCTCGCCCCAACCTGCCACACTTTCTCCGACTCCTGGCTACACTTTTTTTTCCATGGAAATCAGCAGACAGTGTGGAACCTGTAGAGCCAAGGCTACGATAACTGGTGCAGTCTGAATAATCATCTGGTGTAAATGGAAAAGGTCTGTCTTGGAGAAAACCTGGTTCACTCAGAGGAGAACAGGAACTGACCGTACACAAGTCAAAGCCCATCTTATCTGGTGGGTTTATGACTAAAGATGGAGTGGTAGTTGAATGCTTGTATTCCCACTCTTTTTCTCGGCACTGCACCAAAACCTCTTTAGGACAACTCATAGGGTCGTCATTCTCTTCTCCTTCATTCTCCGGAGTTTCCTCAAAGATAGCAGAAGGACATGAAGCCCGCAGATCATCTGGTATAATGGAATCTGTAACACTAAGCACCTCGATGCTGTCTTCACTGTTTTCTCGTCGGGTGACTACTTTCCTGTTTTGTCCCTCAAACATGGTGCCCGGAAGCGCCACTGGTCTCTGTGGAACTGTTTCCATGACATCAGCAGGTGCTTGAGTTTGAACAGACTTCTCTGTTCCTAACACCTCAATACTCTCACCGCTGCTTATGCTGTCTTTCATCGGCATGGAAATGTCCTTTGCCCTGTCTTCGTTTAAGAAGTTGGGTGTAAAGGGCAGCTCATCGCATGGTGAGGTCGGAGCAGAGTCTGTTGCATTTCGGTGGAGCTCAAGTCTGATTGGCACCATTTCCACACAGGAAGTGTAGGAGTCCAGACTTACAGGTTCGCTCTGAAGAGGGGAAAGAGGAAGACGAGGAGCTAACTGAGATCTGGATAACTGCTGTCCCGTTTCTTTCTCCAGGTCATACAGATCCTCAAATAGAAAGTTTGTGGAGTTGAGACCATGGAGCAGGTTTTGAGTTTGTTGCCGTGAAAGGAGGTAGCTGTTGTCACCCCGAAAGGTTTTCTCAATGGTGTGGAGTTGATTAAGTGCCTGCTGCAGAAAGTACTTGTCACACAATTCGTCCAGATTCTTGAGACGCTTGTCAAACTGTCGGCACTTGCTCAAGCTCACCAGGGTTGGCGTGTGTGAAGGTGTGTGTGAACAGTCGCTGCTTTCCCCAACTGACCCTGGACTCTGGGAATACAGCGTGTTGGGGTTCAGGTCAGACTCTAGAGAATCTTCTGATTCGTAGGGCAAGAACTGTGGGTCGCCAAGCTTCCTGTTTGGGTACGAGCTGATTTGTTTTAAAAGACTTCTGTGTTCCTGGATGACAATCTCCACATGAGTTAATTCATCTGCTTTGCAAGCCCACATGATCGACTGACCCAAAGCACTCGAACCTTTCTTCATTCTATTCACCTGCTCAAATACTGATCGGTTTTGTTCATGCTGATCATTTGGGTTCAAATCCGCTTCATTTCCCTTCTTGTTATTGGCTGGCATGCTGTCGGTTTCCCTAAATGATACTTTGCCCCGTAGTTTCTCTTTCAATTCCTCTTTTTTGGTGGTCGGCAGAAGGTCTTTGTTTCTGTTGTCTTTCATTTCCATTGGGTTCCTTGCACCAGCTTTGACTTCACTCAGCCTCTCTTTCTTCATCTCCCTCAGAAGGACAGACCTAGTAAACTCTAGATCAGAAAGTTTTTGATCTATTTCTATAGCAAAGTTCTTCCTGTTTCCGGTCTTTAGAAACTCCGAAGCTTTAGTAAACTCTCCTGAAAGCTGCCGGAAATTACGCAGGATTTTGTCTTCGTCCGACGACACATAAACCAAGCAAAATGGCCGAACGAACCCGCGTGCCTCCAAATCATACAGTGTTAAATGTTGCGCATAGGCATAAGCTCCTTCTCCGGAACCCCCCAGTACCACCTTAGCGTCTTCTACAAAGTTCAGTGTAGCGTTTGGGAAATTTGCCGAACCCGTTAACGTGGTCTGATAATCCACTGACATTATTCTGAGCGAGAAATGATTCAGATCCAAAGTGCCACGCGTCTTGGAATCTTCTGGAACGGTGAGTACTGGTTGGGGACCGACCTGCTCAGAGAATTCAGATATGAAAATAAAATCCTTGTCAAAGCCAACAGGGTGAGACCATGGCGAGACGTCCTGTGAGCATGGATAAAGAGGAACTAACAGATCAGCAGGAAGTTCCAGAGATTCTGTGGATTGTTCCAGGAACTGAGTCTCTGTGGTGAAAGCCAGGAGGTCTGGAGATCCGATCATGATGAAGATGATGATGATGAAGCGAGTGTATTTATTAGTCCACAGGATATTTAAAGAGAAACCAGCTTTATTATAAGACCTTCACACTTCGTTCTGCGGGCTCGTGCTTTCTCTGGAACCGTGACGTATTCAGCGACTCGTGCGCACCGTAAAGTTTGAAAAACGGAAACACCTCCAAACATAATCGAGTCACGTGTGCACGTGTCAGTCGGTGCAAATCAAAGAGATCAACACTGATCACTGCTCCGCCTCGTGCGTTAAGCGCATTGAGTCCGCTGAAGATCCGCGCTTCATTCTAACTTTAGCTGTAAACAGCGCGTGGGATCCGGTGACCAAACCGTCAACACAAGTGCTGTCGCAATCCACGTGACCGCTCAGCAGACGGGTGGGCGTGTCTGACCTTTAGGTCCAAGCTTGACCACTAAATACGTGTGTGCGCGAGCGCGCGCGCACTTAACCGATATGCACTCCGGACGCGATCAATTCTGTTCTTTATCCGCCGATTTTCCTAGTTTTTAAATATTAATGTTTAATACTAAAGAATTCTAATAAAAAATGTAAAGATTTTAATATCATTAAATAAATGCATAATAATACATCTATCTAAAGTCTTTACATCCGGACACGTGACTTTGTAGATATTATTTATTTGGTTCCAGTTTTCCGCTGATAAACATTAACACTCAGCTCCATGTGGAGAACAGAAAGAGTTGCATCATCACACATCACATGCTATTAACTTTTTATAGACTGGACCTATGATGATTTTCCAGACCATAATTTAATACATGGCTTTATTTATTTAGGGAGCAGACATTGATCTCACACACACACACACACACACACACACACACCAGATCAGTTACAGCAGATCAAACACACTTCTACCTGTCTGTATTCTCTACTGCAGGTCATTAGATCAAACCCCATAAATACTCAGCTATATGTAAGAGTCCCTAATGTTCAGAGGAGCCAGATGAACACGTTGAAGGACTCTCGTGGGCTTCATGGTTTTAATCCTGTTTTTTTTTGCTAGTTTCTTTGGTTGCAGCAGCTGGTAATCAGCCGCTGATATAGCTTCGGCACAAAGCTCAACTTTACTACCTGTGAGGGCGTGTGTTCGGAGCCCAGGCTGGTTATATGAGCAGTATCTCAGGTTCGCTCACAGCGCAGTACAGCATGAAGCCAATCTCGTCGATGTCGTCTTCACTGAAACCCTGCAGCAGATTCACAACTGGTTTAAAGTAACTAGACAGGAAGCCCGTCTCCAGGTAGCCAATCAGATCGGTGATGGCCTGCTGGAACCGATCAGCAAACGCAGAATCCGACCAATCCAGTTCCTTCTCGTTCATGTGCAAGATGAGGTTACTGAGCTGAGCACCACCGAGTTTATGAAGGGTGGGGCAGTTCCGACATACAGCCTTCAGTGTCTTTAGACACTTCCTCCTGGTACCCGTCTCACCATCGAGACTGGCCAATAGAGTGGTTTCGTTGGTGTAGAGGCTCTGATACCACACGTAGTCAAACGGTCCTGTGATTTCAGGCTGTGCTGTTAGCGTCATGTCTCCCAAACGCACTGTCGGCAGAACATTAATGAACAGCTGCTCTTCCTCTAAATATCGACTTTCGCTGAGACTTCGAATTTCCAGCTTCAGGGCAGGAGATCCCAGCACCGGGCGCACCTCGCACTCCAGGGTTCCGTTCAGCGACGGCCAGTTCATGGATTCTGTTATTGTTTTGCGTAGTTTCTCTGCGACGAGTCCAGATGACAGGTAGCCACCGACCAGGTGTCTGTCCCAGTAGCTCCGCCCACGCGGGAAATACTCAAGGTTTTCACGCCGTAGCATACAGTACTGAGGATGACCAAGAAACGTGTCCTCTCCTGCAATCGGGGTCCATAGACTGGGCTCCAGCTACACCCACACACACACACACACACACACACACAATAAATATTACAATAATTTTTCCAGTGGAAAAGCTGTAACACTGTTAATAGTTTATTTATTTACTTTTTGTGAGCTGTACCTGTAGTGGGATCAGCAGACAGGTGTGATCAGCCCTGACCACCTGCAGGTCATCAAGCAGTGACCCCGCGAGCGTCATCTCCCCCCGGGGCATGTCAGGGTGTTTTGAAAGCAGAAAGGCTTGAATCTCTGTGGCGATGTCTAGAGCTTTCTGCTGCGCTCGGGACACTTCGCCGGGTGACAGACACACACGTGTCCTGTAGTACTGCTCCAGTCTGTCGGAGAAGGTTAATGCACACAGGTCACGCCGTCTGCGTATCTGACACGCCTCTAATCCCCCGGTTTGGGTTTGGCTTGGAGGTATAGACTGTGACAAGTCGGCTACCAGAAGAAAGAGCACACAACAAAAGGAGTGACATCATCCAGACCGTCTTGCCTTTATTCTCGCTCACACTCCAACCTGTTTGAACACTTGAGAAATTCTTGCTGTGTCATGTGATACGCACCTTTATTGGTGGCTCCAGCGATCTGTTTCATGACTTCGCCCCTGATGCCCTTCTGAAGCAGCTTAGGGGAGGAGCTAACCAGACTAAGCTCCTCCCAACCGTCAGTCTTTTTTTTTTCTGGATTGTTGTCATCAGGAGGCCGACCGGTGCGTTCGATCAACTGAATCAATAAAATTCATCCTGTTTAATTGTATGATTTTGGACCCATGAGTTTTTGTCCTCACCAGTCAGGATACCCCCCCCCCCCCGCACGCGCACGCGCACGCACGCACACACACACACAATTTGCTAGTTACTATCACAAAGCGGCTTACTAACTGAATCAATCATCATCATCATTAGGTATTGATCCTTACCTTTTTCACAGCTAGTGTAGCGATGCCCAGGACAGCGACTCCGCCCACGCCAAGCACCAATCGAGCGTTAGACAGTAGAAAGTCAATGATGGCCCCGATTCCATCTTCACCTCGTCTTTTAGTTGAATAATACATGGTTTTGTCTGCAAACAAACATCAGAAGGAATCAGTGACTTTCATCAGCTGGAACCCAAAACGATGGCAAACACATGACATCCAAGATGCACCGGTGCAGTGGTGTAATGGTTAGCACAGTCGTCTCACACCCTTGGGTCCTGGGCCGGGGATGTTTCTGTGCGGAGTTTACAATGTTCTCCAAACGCTTGTGTGGGGTTTCCTCTGGGTACTCCGGTTTCGTCCCACAGTGCAAAAACATGCAGATGAGATTGATTGGTATTTGGTGTGTGTATGTGATAGTTTGTCTATATGTGCCCTACGAAGGACTGGCAACCCGTCCAGGGTTCTTGCACTATGAGCGCTGCTTGCACCAGCAGACCCTCGTGGCCCAGAATTAAAGAATGAGCGGGTAAGAAGATGAACTAATGACATCCTTAACACAGAATTTCCACCAAATTCCTGTTTGAAAAACATTTTAGGTTGAAGAGGGAGTTTACCTTACACACACACACACACACACACACACACACACACACACACACACACACACACACACACACATTCAATTAAAATATCAATTCCATATTTCATCAAATAGTTAACTCTGAAAAGAAAGACTTATTATGGGATGGAAAATGCCCTGCTGTTCTGGAGAATTAATCAATAACTAATGACCAATCAGAGAAGAGAACTGTTCATTTCACGCCAAATCAAAGACATAAGAATAGATTTATAATGTTGATATACAGTATATAAAAATAAAGAGAGACACGTGACAGATGAAAACTCTAAACCTCTACACTACCACCACTACTGTACCACCAATCTCATCTGGAGAAGCTCACAATCAATATTAATCCAATAACATCCGAAAAACATTCAAGATAATCAATAAATCTAATCGACAATTTAAAGGGTGTAAGTCAGTGTTACTGGTGGTCAGCATTGGTCTGGAAGTGGTGGATAGACTCTCTCACAGTTTAACTTAATTTCTCCTTCAAAAAGAGTTAAAATTGTAATTCAGCAAAACAGACGGGTTTCACTAACCAAACTGGACTAAAACTCAGCTAGCAAGATTGAGGAATCTGATTGGTTAAAGAAACAGCCTATAATATTAACCGATAAGCAATTAGCCACTGCTTGTATGGATTCGGTCACATGGGCAGCACTGCTGATTCTGAAGGTAGGTTAGATTAACATGGCAGCTGGAATATGATTGGCACCACTTTCACTATCTCTCAGAACTTAAAGCTCTCCCATCGACTCCACTATAAAAACAACCCAGCAGAGGTTTCCACCACAGCTGAGGAAGTTCTGTAAAGCCATCATTGTATCTCCTTCTCTTCTGCAGCTACATAACCCAATGGTTCATCTCAGCTACTATACCTCAGACGATTACAGAGGGTCGTCACCGCTACATCCCTCCCCTGAATTGTATTCATCCAGAGTGAGGAAAAGAGCTGGCAAAATCTCTCTTGACCCCTCGTACCCAGGACACTCCCTCTTTGAACTGTTACCATCTGGTGGACGCGACAAAACACTGAACACCAAAACCACCAGGTTCAGGAACAGATTCTTCCCTCAGACGGTCGTGAGCACCTAAAAACCCACTGCAACCACATACCACTCCTACACACACACGCTCCTATACATACACACACGCTCCTATACACACACACACACGCTCCTATACACACACACACGCTCCTATACACACACACACACACACACACACACACACACACGCTCCTATCATACACGCTCCTATACACACACGCTCCTATACACGCACGCTCCTATACACGCACGCTCCTATACACGCACACACTCTCCTATACATACACGCGCTCCTACACACACACGCGCTCCTACACACACACGCACACACAGGCGCGCGCACACACGCGCGCGCGCACACACACGCGCACACACACACACACACACACACACACACACACACCAAAATTCCTAGTATGTGCAAACAAACCCGGCAATAAATTGGATTCTGATTCTGACCAAAACTCTCACATCCCCGTACTGGAGGCAGTGTAATCATGGGTTAAGGGTCTTGCTAAAGGGCCCACAGGGGTTGCTTGGTGGAGATGGGAATCAAAGCCCGGTCTTTCTGGTATTAGTCCAACACCTTAATCACTAGGCTACCACTTCTTAACACGAGGAAACTTAATACAATAAATTAATACACTTTAATGGAACTAAGATTAGAATTTCCTCTGGGTACTCCGGTTTCCTCCCACAGTTCAACAACACATATGTTAGATTAATTGGTGATTCTAAATTGTATAAAAGTGTGAATGTGTGTGATAGCGGAAGTTTGTATGTTTGTGTTGCCCTATGATGGACTGGCAACCCCCTGTCTCTACCCCTATGTGAACTGGAATAGACACATGTGGTCCCTGAATTAGGGAATAAGCGGGTACGAAGATAGATGAATGAATGAATGAATGAATGAATGAAGTGAGGTTGTAAATGTAGGTCAGTGATTCTGATAGTATTTAGACCACCAGAGATGAACTGACTGATCCTGAATTGGTGGTGGTGGTGGCTGCTAGGTTACCACTGTTGGGTAAGGATGGGCCTTTATCACATCCCCACCAAATCATTACTTAGTGATCTTTAACCCGGAAGTGCTCGAAAGATTTATTTTGTTTTTATGGTTCGAATTATTGAGATCCGATTTTTGTCGGTTTACATCAGAGAATATTAACTGAATCAGTTCAAACAAAACGCGGATATTTTTCAGGATTATTTAATCATTTGACCGAAACTGTCGCATCTTAAATAAAATGATTTTAAAGCTTTTGAATTTAGCATAAGTTCATGGCGACCCGCTAAACTGAACTTCTTCTTCGCTGTTGTTCTTGTTGTTGTTAGCATGCGCACGCTCGCTTGTTAAGTATTTATGTTTATTATGCTAACCATTAAGTTTTGTGACTCACCAGTTCAGTAAATTCACCGACTTGATCGGAAACGAAGAAAATAATCAAACGGATTCATCATTCGAGGTCACGGCACTTATTCGTTTCGTGCGTAACGTAAACTAGCCATAAAAAAAACCCCACTTTGAGCAGCATTGATTGGTTGGGACAGTTTGATTGTCGTTTAGTTTAACCAATCCGCAAACAGGCCGTTGTATTTATAGTCCAATCACAATTCAGGTAGGTAGGTAGGAGTTTAAGACGTGAAGAATTTTTTTTCTCTTAAAAGGAAAACGTTTTCTTTTCTCCGCCATTTTATTATTTTATTGTCAATTTTTTAGTAGAAAAAAAGTTAAAAGCCAGATTATTTGTGTTTCACGACAATAAACTGTTGTTATATTTGCGCTAATGTTTGAGTGGATTAACGCTGCAGGATGACGTCATTCGAAGAGGTTCTATTCCGCTGACGTCACAGGACGTGGAAAAGTTCACAACAATGTGATTTCACTATTGAAAAGATCCGAACAGTCACATCATCATTCTAAAGCTGCAGAAATGAAGAAAGACAAGCAGAACAATAACAGATTCCGTTTGTTTTTCCTGGATATTATTAAATTACATACAAAAACTTTGTCATCACACATAAATAACTACAGGGTAACGAAACTGTATGAATTGTGTTGGGAATAAACAGCACATGGTTTTTGTTCTAAAGTATTTTATATAATAGTGGCGTTGTCAAATAGCACCATGGAACCGGAGGAACGTTATTCCATTTCACTGTATATACTGCAATATGAGATATATATATATATAGTAGAAATGACAATTTAACTTTAAAGTTTGACTTTGAGACAGGAGGAGGAGCTGGAGGAAAGACAGGAGGAGGAGCCGGAGGAAAGACAGGAGGAACGACGGGTGGAGAAGCTGGAGGAAAGACAGGAGGAGGAGCTGGAGGAAAGACAGAAGGAGCTATAGGAAAGACAGGAGGAGGAGCTGGAGGAAAGACAGGAGGAGGAGGAGCTGGAGGAAAGACAGGAGAAGGAGGAAATACAGGAGCTGGAGAAAAGACAGGAGGAGGAACTGGAGGAAAGACAGGAGGAGGATCTGGAGGAAAGACAGGAGGAGGAGCTGGCAGAGTTGAAGATGTTGAGACATTGGGGGTGACGAGGATGGACAGGATTAGCAATGAGTTTATTAGAGGAACAGCGGAGGTGACGGGCAGGAGGAAAGGAGGAGGTTTATGGATGTGGTGAGGGAAGATATGTAGGTAGTAGAAAGAGGCAGATGTAGATGACAGGGTAGTGTGGAAAAAAGCAATCCGCTGGCTGTGGCGCCCTCTAATGGGAGCAGCCGGAAGGAGAAGATTGTGTGTAGTTTCTTGCTTGTGGATGAAGACATAAACTCTGCACTGCAGATGATACAGAAATAAAAAAATGATTTTAGATCAAATCACTCAATCAATCCTGTGATGGATAAAGAGAACAGAAAAATCACTATTTTTAAAAATGTCTTTATTTTTTTCAGGCCTGTACAACTTTAATGCAAAAATACCCATCTGTCATTTCAGAGTCACTTCATTCGTCATTTTTCAAAATAGAAATTTATTACAGGCATAAAGCAACTCAAACTGAACTGAAACTCCATACGGGTCCACACACACCGATGGGACCCCCCAAGAAACCCCCCCCCCTTCCTTCAAACGAATCAATAATACTGAGGATTCATTTTGGTGTCTGATTCCTACAGCTAAGAAATCAGTCCCTACGCCCCTTAACCAGGTCTACAAGAAGGTCTGGAGGAACAAACAAAAAGCACAGACAGCAGCGCAACACCGTCTCACAGGAGCAAATTATTATTCCTTTTGCTCCTCACGTTTATTGTCCATTAAAGAACATTCTATTTATTTCTAACCCAGTCTAACCTTTCAGAGTATTTCTGAAGGGAGGAGACCTTTATTTAAACTCTGCATGTTAAATCATTTCTCATGACTTTAAATTGTGGGCGTGTCTTTGCTCAAACACGGTGGAGGTTATTCATCCAATGGTCACTGGTTCTACAGGAAGCTCTATGCTGAAGAGTAAAATCTTCTCCACATCATCTACATGTTTTCACACGTCACATGGTGCATGCACACAACTACAGATGTGCAACAGGATCACATCAGGGAGACACAGCGAGGGGACACGGGTGCAGAAACCGATAAACTCATCAAGTTTAAATCTCTGATTAAAGATTTTGCAGGTTGTCAAACTGCATGAAAACAAATGTCACAATCAAACCGATTTTGTGAAAAAAAATATTAAAAAACCTGCTTTACTCCTCACCTCTGATTGATAAGGAAACCCCTCAGTGGTCAGATTTCATGGGGAGGTGAGCCGGTCTACATGCTCACGCAGTCTAACGCTACACTAACACGTTATACCAGCGACAGACGGTTCAGTGGCGTCTCATCTTCACACGCCTATACGAGGAAGTATTTTCAGAGTATGAAGTGTTCCCCGATCTTCTCCATGAGTTCTCAGAGGCATCTTCGTTACCATGACGACTCTGTTGGAGGACAAGAGAACGGCGGTGCTCTTCTTTATCCATCTCTAATACACGAGGCCTGACAGACAGACAAAAAAGTGAAAGGGGGGGTGTGTTTAAGTCTTACAATACAGTTTTATTGAAGTTTTGTTTTTATTAGGGATTTCCCGATCAGGTTTTTTGCCCTCGAATCAGAGTCCCGAGATTTTGAGTATCTACCGATACAGAGTCCCAATACTTATATAAAAAATTTAAAAAAGGCTTCAAGCTGCTTCCGTGTTCTACTTTGCCGGCACTTAACCAATAGCGTCTCTGCAACAAAATGAGGTCATGCCGCATTGGTTGCTGTTTCTGAGTCGACAGGTGTAACTATGTTCCACCGCATAACGATAGATGTGTTAAAAATAATGAGAATATATATATATACATATATATCAGAGTCCTGATCGGGAGGTAACGTCCGATTCCCATCAAGTCTGAAACCACGTGATCGGATCTGGACGTCCCTCGTTTTCACACATCGCAAAAATAATTATTACAGCTCCGATTTAGTAACATTCTAAAGTAGTTGCTATTTTTATTCATAATCAATCAGGGTCTCCAGGCATCATAGCTATGTTTAATACACACACACACACACACACACACACACACACACACACACACACACACACACCTGTGTGCAGCATCTGGATCGGCTTTGCGGTGTGAGCGCTTGGCTTTCAGTATGTGGCGTCTCTCTGCCGCAGGATTGGAGGAAGGACTAAGAGAGGGTGTGTCCAGACGAGGTGCGTTGTCTCTTGTCCTTAAATAAACAAAAACAATCAAGATTATATAAACCAACAAATTAATTAATTCATGTATGTGTGTGTATCTGCTCACTTCCTGAGGATGATTACGGCTCGTCGTTGTTTGATATCCTGCGGCCGAATACAGTGTGTGATTTCATCAGCAGCGTAGCCACTAAAATAAAACAGGAGTTACATGAGAAAGAGCGAGACACAGTGAGTGAGAGAGAGAGACAGGGAAAGAGAGAGAGACAATGAGAGAAAGAGCCAGACTTGGATGAAAGACAGAGCAAGACATGTTGGGAGAGTGAGAGAGATACGGTGGGAGAGGGAGAGACTCACCTGAGTAAGGTAACGCTGCCGCGGCACACGGGGAGAGACAGCACGGGTTCAGAAACACGGATGGGTTTGAACTGGAACCTGCAGCCGAAGCTGAGCGCGCTGTCGCTGAAGAACGACACCGACACGATGGGACGCTCAAAGATGTGGATGGGGTCCACGTGGGATACGATGCAGCCCCCAGGCTGGTAGTCGTTTATCACGGCGCTGTTCACGAAGCCCTCCGGGATGATGCCACGCGCCACCAGGGGGTTGATAACGAGCTCGTGCACCCAGTCTGGGATCTCGTCCACCTCACCCTTGGAGTAGAGACGCTCCTGTCCAGGTCCACGCTTCTCGAGCTGTGCGCCGTACGTGTAACCTTCGCCGAAGAAGTACTTGTTGCGTAGTGGTGCGCGGTCCACCGTGTGCTCTCGGTACAGCCCGTGCTCCCCTTTGGCCACCACCTCGCCAATCTTGTCCTCGATGCGTGCGCACTCTTCGGGAGTGAACACGCGTAACTGAGTGATACCGCTCTTCACTTTACGCACCTCCGATGCCCGAGCCTTCTCCTCGTCCTCCTGCTTCTGCGTCTCGTCCCCAGAGTCACGGCGTGTGCGTTTCTTCGCTCCGCTGTGCTCGGACACTTCAGGGATGTTGTGGTTTTCTCTATGCGGAGTCATGGACTTCAGCTTGTCGCGTAAATCTGTAAATCCACTTGCAGACATGGCTGTTTCTCTTTATTTATTCTGGTTGTAATGATCTTTTTTGCACTGCAGTATTTACAAAGGCTCCTTTACGTGCCCATGTTAGTGTAAATACTCAACTACTGTCAAACACTCCCACTAATGTCAAACACTATCCAACACTCCAATACAGTCAAACACCGTCAAACACTCAACTACAGTCAAACACTCAACTACAGTCAAACACCCCACTACAAACACTGTCAAACACTCCACTACAGTCAAACACTCCACTACAGTCAAACACCCCACTACAGTCAAACACTCCACTACAAACAATGTCAAAACCTCCACTAGTCAAACACTCCACTACAATGTCAAACACTCCACTAGAAACAATGTAAAACACTCCACTAGTCAAACACTCCACTAGTCAAACACCCCACTACAAACAATGTCAAACACTCCACTAGTCAAACACCCCACTACAAACAATGTCAAACACTCAACTAGTCAAACACCCCACTACAAACAATGTCAAACACTCCACTAGTCAAACACCCCACTACAAACAATGTCAAACAC
>JAOTRA010000020.1:164777-178541 GCA_026260255.1 Pseudolaguvia tuberculata
CACACACACACACACACACACACACACACACACACACACACACACACACACACACACACGCACACACACACACACAGTTAATACTATTACAACACATCTCTGGAAACCCAAAGCTTCACAGGCACCTGGTATCGACTTAACCCACCCCTCAAGCAGTTAACCTGAATAAACCTGTTGTTATCTCTGATCATTTAAAGCAGCTATCCCCAAACTTAGTCCTGGAAGGTTGATGTCCTACAGAGTTTCCACATAAACCCACCAGGACCACACACTCTGATGAACCCAGATCTTACAAAATCGAATTGCTCACTGTCCTACACCTGAAACACAATCCTGGACATCTCCAGTAGATACTGTGAAGTTATGGCACCACTTATCACTCCTCTGCAACATAGAAAAAAAGGAAAATCAGTGTTAGGAAAACACAGACTGGTCCACACAGACACACACAAACACACATAGAGACACGTGGTTTTTCCTTCTGTACTGTATGACTCACTCCTCCAGAAAGACCTCCACAAACTTCCCAAAGCGACTGGAGTTGTCATTCCGCACCGTTTTGGCATTCCCAAAGGATTCCAGCAGAGGGGTTGCTTCCAGGATCTGGTGTTGGGAGAATTATCTTTTGTTAGTTCTGATTTTATTTGCAGTATCACTGCAACAACAAAAAAAGAATCTCACCTCGATCTGTGGAGACGAGTGCACAGAGAGTGAAAACAAACAGGACAAGGTGTGAGATTGGATTATAACCATACTATCACAAGGTGGAGAAATGTTTAAGGCGTGGAATTTATTTATTCATATTCTAACCCACTTAGAAAAAACTGACTGAGGAGACAATGTCTTGCATTATGTATTCTAGATTAACAGATAACCCAGATAACTGTGCTGGATCACAGGGTCTGCTGAAGCCTATCCCAGCACACATAGGGGGAATGGCAAGGATAACAATGGACAGGTCGCCAGTACATCGCAGGGTCACACATAGATAAACACAAACTCACACACACTCACTCCTATGAGCAATTTAGAATCACCAATCAATCTAATGTTGGAGGAAACAGGAATACCCGGGGAAAACCCACAAAAGCGCAGGTCCAAAAATCGAACCTGGAACCTTCTAGCTGTGGCGACCGTGCGAACCGCTACACATCCACTCTCTTGGTACTCTCTTGGTTTTTCCATTTATATTTGTGGAACGTCCCCAAAATCTGGGTTTAACACTGTTGTGCACCTGCTGTGTTACGTTTTTCTCATGGTGTATGGCAGTGAGGTATCTCAGGACCAGTTTGGTGGTTTCTGTTTTTCCAGATCCGCTCTCTCCGCTGAAAGATAAACATAATAACACTGCAACAAGTTTCAATTGAAGTCCCAGCTTTTATTTCTTTTTTGGCGCTGGAACACTTTTCAACAACTTTGTTTATTATATGTCATATTTCTGGATTATATATTTATATAAAAGCATGCACATACGTATACACAAACACACATCATTACAATACAGCTAACCTGACGATAATGCACTGATTCTGCTTGACATCCATCATCGTTGTATAGGCAAGGTTCGAAATTGCAAAAAGGTGACTAGAACAAAAAAACAAACAAACAAACAAACCAACCAACCAAAAGTTACATTAACATTAGTGGCATTCAGCAGACCCCAATCCAACTGCTAGGTGTGGCTAGGGGCCTTGCAAAGGGACCCACTGTCGATGCTCATGCCACTAATCATCAGTTAAAAAAAACTGAGCCACCACTTTCATAAAATTCAGTTCAAATTCATTTAACTGCCTCGGATGCTGTTCTGTTAAATTATTAGAGACAGGCAAAGGTAAGTAATTTGAAATGCACCAGGTCTGATTTGTAGCTCTGAGGTCAGTGTATCTTTAAACAAAACACAGCAAGACAATCCCAGGATTATTCTCCCATTACACGATGTGTCACCTGTTCAACTCAGGGCAGGACAACTGGTTAAAGAAATGTGAGACTGTTAGTCTCTCTCTCTTGCTTTCTCATATATACAATATACTCCCAACAGTTTTTCTTTACCTGAGCATCACAAATACACGCGAATTGTCAACATCTCCAACCATTCCCATTTTTGCTATTGGATGGTGATTAAGTTTTTTGACTGCTAATTGGAAGATCAAGGATCAAATTCCCAGCACAACCATTTACCCCTGCTTGGCCGGCCTCTGAGCAAATCCCTTAACACCTAATTAAGTGTCAAAGTTAATAAATACTTATAGTTAATAGAAGTACACTGCTATGACATCACCCTGTGATCCCATCACTCTGGAGAATATTACAACACATGTGATGGTAGATATGTTTGAGTTTGATACTTACGGTGGGTTTTCTCCTAAGCCGTGGCCGTTATACTGCAGAACCATGTCTGTTCCATAGATGTTTATTAACTTGTATGGGTTCACTGCCAGCAGAATACAACCGATATATGTCTAGGGAAAGGAAGAGATCGGACAAAAGCATAGTAATGCCATAAACATTATTCTAATTGTATTATTAGCACTATTCGTTTCTAAATCAGACCTAATCAGAATCCAAAAAGAAAGAAAACCCACATAGATGAGATCTCGATCAAAGCGAGTGTTCAGGTTCATTAAAACAGCTTCTTCTGTTAATTCACTGTGGAGAAAATGATGATCATGAAGGTGATCCCTGTGATTTCACTGTACATTATTTATTTTGATATGTTTATTCCTCTTACTCCAACTGTGTCATGTCCTCAAGTCCATCAGCTTCAGGTTTCTCTCTGTAACTCATAGTAGGCAGACATCTAATGGAATACATCTGTTACAAACCAGAATTAGTTATGATCACTTCATTCTCTATCATATAGAATTCTCAAACTCATTCTCATATCATAAATAATTATACAGACTTTGAACAGATTAGGTCAGTGAGACACTGCTGGGCAGAGACGTACCAGTGCACAGAGAACGACCTGGTAGTGTGGTAACCTGAGCATGGACATAATCTGAATTGTAAATCTCATCTGACATCCCATGCACTGAAAGAGTCTGCAGCTGGAGATAGTTAAGGTTGGCCAGACCTTTTATGTAAACCCATGCTTCAGCAGTGACCTTTCCAGCCTTACCAGTAGGTAAAACTATACCAGGTTTGTGTGGATTAAATGTGTTATCTGTTAATCTAGAACACATAATGCATGACCTTATCTCCTCAGTCAGTTTTCCCAAATAAAATAAAGTAAACTGAGTTACCTTATCATACCACTGGCCTGTGGGTTCTCCCTCCCGATCTGTCACCCACTGCACCTGATCTTCTCTAGACCCAATACCAACAGGGGGTAGAGAAAGCTCATCTGTCAAGTTCTCATCCCGGTACATAGACCATTTGGTAAGATTCTGTATAGTACCATGAGGTAAAACTCGTTCTGCAGCCCACATATCCTCTACACTTTGCCCATCTCTGGCATTCATAGCCCAGTGTTCATCAGGACCTTTCCTTTGTGGGGTCACAATTGCATATCTTCCATCCGGGCCAATAATTAATCCAGATGCAGTAATGGTAGAAACCGCTGAGGGCAGCTGGTAGGAAGCATTCTTAAGGCCAGTATTTTTCAGTGCATCCTGTAGTTGAGGTGACGATGAAACTGCAAAACCTTGCCTGAGAATGGATTTATCGGACAAACGATACATAGCACTACAAAGATTTTTGTTTAAAAGGGCTTGTGAAAGCTTTGGACTGGTTGTATGAGGATCTGCTGAGATTAGTGAATCATCCGGTAGTCGGAATGAGGCTTTGCGAAGGCTTTCATTTTTTAAAGCATCTGCCAGGTTTGGACTGGTTGTATTAGAACTTAAAAAAATGGATTCATCTGGAAGCTTAAAGGAAGCCTTTTTGATGTCTACATTTTTGAGGGCATTGGTTAGATTTGGTGAGTGAACTGGATTTGCAGTGATTATATTGCCATCAGGCAGCCTATACGTAGCAGTTCTCATGTTTGGATTCTGCAGTGCACTTGCTAAATTAGGGGAAGGTGTACTAGGCTGTGTGGTTATAATAGATCCGTCTGGCAACCTGTAACTAGTATTTCGCATTTGTGTGTTCTGCAGTGCGTGTGCTAAATTCGGATATGTATATTTTGACTGGTCATAATGTGGAACAATAATTGTTCCATCACCTAACCTATAGGATGCATTTCTCATAATTGGGTTTTGAAGTGCAATTGGCAGGGCTGGAGAAGTTGGCTCCACTTGGTGCTCTGTAAAAATAACTGTTCCATCTGGCAGCCGGTAGGATGCATTACGAATGCTGTTGTTTCTAAGTGCGTAAGCTAGATTGGGAGATACTGGCCTTTGGTGGTACTCTGAAAGAATCGAATTGTCTGGAAGCTTGTAGGAAGCATTTTTAAGATTTGTATTCTGTAAAGCATTCGCTACATTTGGAGAAGAATGTAGCTGCTGCTGTTGTTGAAGGGAGTCTGTTGTGATTATAGTTCCATCTGGGAGTCTATAAGAGGCATAGCTCAGGTTTGTGTTACTTAAGGCATTTGCGATATTTGGAGATAATGGTTGTTGTAGATAAGGTTCCACATTCATTATGGTCCCATCTGAATATCTGTAGGAAGCATTTCGCACCTGTTGATTTTGTAAAGCACTAGCGACCATTGGAGATGCCGATGAACCCACCATTTGACTGCCATGTATCAGTGTACCACCTGGCAGATTGTAGGTTGCACCACGAATTTTAAGATTATGCAATGCATCAGACATAACAGGGCTCTGACTATAACTATTAAGGGGAACATGGCCATAGGTTTTGCTTGGATAAGGCATTTGTGTTTGGTAAGAAGCTTTCCGGATTTGTTGGTTTCGTAGATCTTTTGAGAGAACTGGCGATCTCCTTGGGCTAGGCACGTATCTTGATCTTCTCCTTTGCAAATGTGTTTGGTAATTAGCATTTATCACGCTGGGGTTTTGAAGAGCATTAGTAAGAAGAGGTGCAGGTCCTGGCTCTTCTATATAATCATACTGTGATACAACGTGTGAGTAGGGGGAAGAAGGCATTTGTAGAACTGGTTTGTATGAAGCATTATGAAGGTAGGGATTTTGAATTGCATGAAAAAGAGTTGGAGATGCAGGTTGAACTGGACCTGGAACAGGCACTTCTGATTCAGGACCATATGGTGACATTGATGGTGTTAGAGATGGTGAAACAGGAAGCTGTAAGACTTCATTAGGTATAGAGGAAGCTGGTGTCTGCAGTGTTGAGATGAACGATGCTCTACTGACCTGAGAATCATTTGAAATAATAGGTGATGCTAGTGTCTCTGGGGACTGCTGTAGAACACCATGTGGCATTAATCCTAGTTTAGGTACAGAATTTAGAAATTCAGGTGAATATAGTTGCTCTGGAAATTGCTCTTCAGAGCCATTAGGTTTCATATGTTTCTGGAAGGGTAATTTATAACTGGTGCTTGAAATACTCTGATTTTGTAAACCACTGGTTGCCATGGGTATTTGGGGTACAAGTTCCATTTCAATAGGATAGGGAGACATGATTGGTATTGTTGGTGAACGATGAGACAGTGTACATTTTGGCAATGGTGAGCCATGTTTGATAGAGGGATAAGGGGATGTTGGCCTGGATAGATGCTTACTGGAAGGCTGGGGTGAAACAGGATCAATATGCTTTGAAGAAGGTTGTGGTGAATGGGGTCCTTGCCTCATAGACTGTCTGGCCATCAAAGGACGACCAAGTCCAACAGGTCTTTGTGCCTTCCGCATGGGACCTATTGGCCCTGGTGAAATAAAGTCCCTTTGGTCCAGAATACCCATACTAGGTTGTTGACCTGAAAGCTTTGGGGAAGCTCTAATGTCCTGAGGTATGGCAGATCTGTTACTACGTATGGAGGCTCTGGCCGGTGACATATTTTTGACTGAAGCACCCGAAGGACTCATTTGACCTAGAGACGGCTTTACTGTTCCCATCGGGATGTTTGGCCGGCCAAATCCATGCAGTTTATTACCAGTTTGTCTGAATGAAGGTGGGTTCCTCATTAGATGAGTTGATCTACGGGAGAAGCTCGGTGATGGTGATCTTTGTTCAGCTGGCAGAGGAGACTGCTGAGATTCTGGCCTAATCGCAAAACTTTTTCGTGATGGTGTAGGTGAGGATCTCTGGGCTGCAAATGGGGAGCATGGCCTGTTGGATTCCATATGCTGAGCACTGGCAGAAGGATGCCTGTCTAGTCGAGGAGAGGTTGGTGGACTAGGAGAAGACATGGGATCTTGAATCTTTCTGGTCCTGAATGAACGATGAGTTATTGATGGGGATGAAACTGTGTTTCGTCTTCTTACTGAGGCTTGGGGTGACCGAGGTTGCCATTGCTTGTGAATGAAAGCTCCAATAGAAGCTGGAGGGCCGGTGTGAACTGAGGACATTCTATGTGACATTTGCCTAGCTAATGGAATAGGGGAAGAATGAATTTCTTTGAAAGAAGCTTGAGGAAAGCTGTGGAGAGGTGTTGGCTGTGGAGAGGTGTTTGTCCTCCTTCGTATTGATGAATGAGGAGAAGGAGTGCTTTGTTTCTGCGTTTGAAGATAAGCAGGGCCCACATCCATGAATGGCTCTGTAAATCTTTCTCTGGCTAACAAAGGTGAAGTCATCATTCTCGTGTACCTGCCACTTGGTGTAGGTGATGGAAAGGCGGGGAAAGCACCTTGTGCCCTAGGTATCATATGCGGAGACTGAAGGTTATGGCTAACAAACCCCTGAGGATTCTTAATTAACATTGCTGTTGGTGTGGGAATTTGAGGTAACACTGGATGCGGCACTGGATCTTGTGCTTGTACTGGTGCAGAAAGAGTACTATTCAAGTATACATCAGAAAGGAATGATGCGTTTTTACAATGAACCTGTGTCACGTCCTCAGGATTATATTGTGGTGGCCTCAGGGGACGTTCAACTGGTATTCTTTCTCTACCAAAAAGCTTTACCTGAGGCCTTGGGACTTTAAACATGTCTCCTTGAGCATTCATTGGCTCAACTAAAACATTGATAAACTCATCCCCTTCCATGACATCACGCATTGCATAACTGTATGGCTGGTACATATTATAGGAATATTCAAGGTGTGGGTTACCTTCTAATTCGTTGTAGTTAAACTGGTAGTCTTGATAGTATGGATCGTCATAAGCTTCAAGATCTTCATAGGCATTTATGTATGGATCAGCTGCTCCAACTTTAACGTATCTATTGTCATTGAATTCCTGAGGGTCATCGTAGTAATTGAACTGACCTTGGTCATAAAACTCATCATCAGTCTCTTCACAAGTTATGTAACCATCCTCCATTATATTCTGTGGTTCATCGTAATATTCCATATTGTTAGTAAAGTATGGATCCATCAAATGTTGTTGGCCATAATAGTCCGTCTCCTCAGGGTAGAAACCGATGTGATGTTGTGCAGGATATGTGTTATAGCAGCCCATACCATTGTCATAAAACTCTCCTCCATTTTCTATGTCCAAATGTGGGTTGTAGTATTCATCACCAATTTCATAATAGCCTGGATCATGGGTCTGCGCCTCATAGACATCAACAGGATCTTCATACCTACTGGGTTTAAACAAATGTCTGCTAAATGTACCACTTTTCATAACACCCTGGTTATTATAGTCATAGTCATCAAAGTCATGCATATATGCATAGTTGCGATGTCCATGAGGTCCCCGCATACGGGTTTGATTACCTGCCCCATAAAACTGATTTGTGCGTGACTGGTTCCAGTGGCCATGATTTCTGTCATATGGTCGCTGTTTCAATTTTGTTGAGAGAAACTTCTTAGTTAGCCAATTTGTTGCTCCAGCAACTTTACCCATTATCAGACTGCGAAATTTAAAATTGGACCCCTCATCTGTATTTTTTTTTCCAAAAAGCCCTTTGAAAAAACCTGATTTCTTCTCTGCTGGTTTGTTGCCACCGATTTTAAGTAACATGTAGGACGGTTTGCGTCCCATCTGGTCATTGTCTTTTTTCTTTTTCTTACTGGCTTTGAAGCGCATCAGAAGCCTTGGGGCATTCTTCAAAACTGATTTCCTTCTCTTTTTTCGGACTACAAAACTCTTTTGCTTGCCAAGTCCGAGAAACAGTCTCGATGTGTTTTTCAGCCGCTTCTTTGAGCTCTTCCCAATTCCAGGAAAGCCAAACAGTTTCTTTGTAGGTTCTGGTGCCGTTTCAGATAAAACCTCCTCCTTCTTTTTTGCCTTTTTTTTGGTTCCATCTGTCTCTGGTTTAGATTTGGATTTCTGTGCATCTTTTGATTTCTTTTTTTCTTTTTTATCTTCTTCACTATCTTCATATATCTCATCGTCCTTCTCCTCATCATCTTCTTCATCTTCCTCTTCATCTGATGCAGAATGTTTGGATTTACACTTTCCTTTCGCTGCTTTGTTTTTACCGCCTTCTGATTCTTCATCGCTGAGGTCTTCATCCTCTTCCATGGACTCTGATGCCTCATCTGACTCACTAACCACTTTCCCACCTTTGCCTTTGTCTTTTCCTTTCTTCCCATCATCTTTTCTTTTACCCTTTGGAGCTTCTTTACCTTTTTTCTTATCATCCTTTCCTCCTTTTTGTTCTCCTTTTGCAACCTTCTTCTCTTCCTTCCCTTTTTTTCCTTCCTCTTTCCCTTTGCTTTTTTCTGCCTCTGCTTTTCTTCCTTTTCCACTCTTCTTTCCAGGCATTTTATTCTTGTTGTTTTACAGGACTCTTAAATAAAAATGCAAAAATAAAAATAACATCAGGATAAAAGTATAAAAAATAAAAACTATAAAAAGGATAAAAACTATATTTCAGTATAATTTAGGAAATGGGCCTCAGGCAGCTCTCAAGTAAGATGCAAACACATTTGTGTATAATGTGTTCATGGAATTATTGTAGGATGATGTTGTGTAAATATTAGCTTATCGTATTCACGGGTCTCTAAAATACTTCTTAATAATGTGACCACTAAACACTAAACAGTAGAGATGTTTGCATGTTCTCCCCGTGCTTGTGCGGGTTTCCTCCGGGTACTCCGGTTTCCTCCCACAGTCCAAAAACATGTAGATGAGGTGGATGGGTGATTGTAAATTGTCCATAGGAGTGAATGTGTGTGTGAATGTGTGGCCCTGAGATGAACATCCAGGGTGTACCCCCGCCTCTGGTCCTATGTGTGCTGGGATAGGCGCAGCAGACCCCCGTGAGCCCGGATTTGGGAATAAGCGGGTAAGAAGATGAATGAATGAATTAATGTTCCTATATTTTGATTATTCGTTTGGTTGTCCTAATACTAGTTTCACATTAAAACTAGAATTAAGCGCCTTGGTACATAGTTTCTTGACAAGGAGAAAAGGGTTCAATTCCCAGCACCATAATGTTAACCAAGGCTCTTAACCCTCAGCTGCTCCATCTGGATAAGAGCATCTGCCAAATGCTGTGTGTGTTTTTTTCTTAGCTTCATCTCCTCTGTCTTAATCATGTATAAATGTTGAGATTTCTGGAAAGCTGCCAGATGAAAATAATTTACAATTAAAATCAAATTGTGAAATAAAACTATTAACCTCATAACCACAGGATATTATCTATTAATCCTGCCATGGACTGGCGACCTGTGCAGGGTGTATCCCTGCCTTTTGCTGCTGGGATAGGCTCCAACAAACCCCCCTGACTCACAATTAGAGAATAAGCAGGTTAGAAGATGAATGAATGAATGAATGAATGAATGAATGAATGAATGAATGAATGAATGAATTAGAGATAAATGAGACCCATTTTGTAAAAATTGGTTAAATGTCTTTAATTTATAAACATTTCTAAAACACTTACCTCAGGATGTTCCCACACTCTGTATGGTGGGGTGATGTGTTCTGTCTAGACGGTTATTGAGTAACAGAATGTCTGCATGGTTCCTTTCAAGTTCCTCTACTGAAGCAATTCCTTGGTAGATCCCCCACTCTTCCACATGTTCTTGTCTTATCACTGTTCCTTTAAAGGCAGTGCTTTCACCTGAAAAGGTCAGAAAAGGGGCAGGACTAGTTGCTGGATTTGATCAGATTGGTTCAGTCCGAGTGACTTAATCAGGAGTGAAGGAAGTGTGTGAATAGATCTGTGTCAGTGTTTGTGCTCATGTGTGACTGTAGAAGGAGCATTAATTTGTCAGGTCTTCTTGCCTTGATGTAACTTTAGCCCAGGTCTCATTCCAACATAAATAATGTAAGTACAGATAGACAGAGAGAGAGAGAGTAAGAAAGAAAGAAGAAAGAAAGACAGAGAAACAGAGAGAGAGAGAGAGAGAGAGGGAGAGAGAGCGATAGAGAAAGAGAGAGAGAGACTAAAAAAGAAAGACAGAGAAACAGAGAGAGGGAGGGGGAGAGAGAGCGATAGAGAAAGAGAGAGAGAGAGTGTAAGAAAAAAAGACAGAGAAACAGAGAGAGGGAGGGGGAGAGAGAGCGATAGAGAAAGAGAGAGAGAGAGTAAGAAAGAAAGACAGAGAAACAGAGAGAGGGAGGGGGAGAGAGAGCGATAGAGAAAGAGAGAGAGAGAGAGTAAGAAAGAAAGACAGAGAAACAGAGAGAGGGAGGAGAGAGAGAGAGAGCGATAGAGAAAGAGAGAGTGCACACTGCGAGCGGGTAGAGAGAAAGAGAGAGAGAGATTACATTATTGAAATTTTTTATCTTCAGAGCCACAAAATTGTATCTTTGCTGTTCATTTACTCGTCTCTGTTAATTCCCTTTAACTATGATTTTATTCATTATTGATTAATTGGTTAATTGAATGAAGGAGAACCGGAACATTTCCTACATCAAAGCGAGGCATAAAACTGTGGATTAATTAATTATTAGTGATGTAAAGGCTGTAACTGTAGAAGCCCAGATCTGATTGTAACTATGTCAGAACTGCTGTAGGTCAGGAACTGTGTGTGTGTGTGTGTGTGTTTGTGTGTGTGTGTGTGTTAGCATTAATTAAATAATTATAAAGTTTTTCCAACTATTTTGCTTCTATTATGTCTAGAATTGTTTTGTCATTTTTTTATTGCGTTATATTTTCATATACATTTTGATCAATGTTCCCTTTAGGTCCCTTTAATAATCTGAGCTGAGCTGTATTTGATAAAAAGCTTAATCACATCCACCATATTCCATTTTTATGAATGAAACACTAATGGCAGCTTTAGATTGCGCAGTTCTGGGAATCTCTGCTGCTATAGTAACCGGATTTAGGCGATGGGGAAGTTTAAAGATCAATGATAGTTTATAGATTGAGTGCATCAGTGTGTTTATGTGAACAACTTATATTTCATCGACCATTTCTACCTGTATGCGCATATCCGGTTGCCAGATCCTCATCTCATTCCTCCTGCGTGTAAGTCAATCCTATCATTAGTATGTATGAGGCAGAGGGAAGGAAGCGGCTGCTGTGTCACAAGTAATCATGGAAAATGACCTTTCAACCTCTGATAAAGGAAACAAAAGATCCAGTGAAGCGAATTCACTAGTTTCAGAATCAGAATAAAAAGTCAGAATGCACAACATAGAGACAACAACAACACAGAGACAACACTAACATAGAGGCAACAACACCCACACAGAGACAACACAGACGACAAAAACACAGACAACAAAAACAACAACACAAAGACAACAACAAAGAAACAACAACACCAACACTGACAAAAACAACAATACAGAGAAAACACCAACACACAGACAACAACATAGATATAACAACAATGCAAAGACAACAACACAGATGAAAACACCAACAAAAACAAGGCAGAGACAACAACAACACGGGGGCAATATCAACACAGACAGAAACAACACCAACACAGAGACAACACCCACCAACAGCTAGATAACAACAATACAGACAATAACAACAACAACACCAACACAGAGACAACACCAACATAGTGACAACACCAACAACACAAAGACAACAACACCACAGAGGCAACATCAACATAGACAGAAACAACAACAACACAGAGACAACAACAACACAGCAAAACCAACAACACCTAGACAACAACCCTAACACATAGACAGCAACAGAGACAAAAACAATACAGATAACAACACAGAGACGACGACAACAACAACAATGCTAAGACAACAACGCCAACACAGAGGCAACAACACAGAAATAATAACACAGACAACAACAACAACACAGAGACAACAACGCAGACAACAATGCTAAGACAACAACACCAACACAGAGACAATACATATAAAAACAGCACAGATAACAACACAGAGACAACAACACAGACTAAAACAAAACAGAGGCAACAAAAACACAGAGACAACAACAGAACCTATACATCATCAACAACACTTAGACAACACCAACACAGAGACAGCATGGATACAGACAACAACAAAACAGAAACAACATAACAAAACACACAGATAACAAGACAAAGGCAACACTGAAACAACAACACAGACAAAAACAAAGAGACAACACAGACAAAAACAAATACACTAATACAGGAACAGAACTAACACAGAAATCAACAACAACACAGAGACGACAACAACACATTCAACAGCGATACAAAGACACCAACACAAAGTGGAATAAGCATACAGTCTCTGACAAAAGTCTTGTCGCTTGTGTACAGATTAACATTTTTGTTTTGGCTCATTTTAATCCCAACAGCTTTAGTAATAATGTTTCAGTGCAAAACAAAAGTATCTAATATTCACAGCTTAGTAAAACCCATTGAGTCCATTAAGTGTTGTCTCCTTGTCATATGAGCTTCACCGGTGACTAATGATGGATCAATGAGGTGTCCGGTGTATAAAAACAACCCCAGTACACTAAACCTTCATGTAGCCAGGTGGCAGATTTAACACTATATCTGGTGTATGTGTAATTTAAATAAACTGTGCATGGTCCCTTTAGAAGATTTCTGTGTACGTGCACAGCACGTGTGGGTTGCATGTTTGCAATATTTGTATTCTGGTGTATTCTTCCCTGTGTACACTCGGCTACATTCACATTAACATTCATAACATTCTCCTAAATAAATTAGAGAAGGTAGTGGGTATCAAAGGGGCGGCCCTTGCCTGGCTCGGGTCCTATTTAACAGACCGTTATCAGTTTGTAGATTTAAATGGCGACCACTCTACGTGCTCACGCCTTAAGTTTGGTGTTCCCCAGGGCTCTGTGCTCGGTACCCTACTATTTTCATTATATATGCTCCCAATCAGGAACTTAATCCGTAAACTTGTTAAGTTCCACTGTTACGCTGATGACACACAGCTGTGCATTTCTGCTCGACCAGATGCGGATCGTCAGTTAAATAAAATAGAATTATGTATTAATGACATTAGAAACTGGATGTTAAGCAACTTCCTGCTTTTAAATCCAGAAAAAATTAATCTTCTGTTACTGGGACCGCCGGTAGCCAGAGATAAGTTTTCTGATATCACTTTAATATTAGGTGGTCTGTCTGTAGCATCAAGTGCAACAGTCAGAGACTTGGGCGTGATCTTAGATCCCAGACTTTCATTTAATGCCCATATAGATCATATTACTAAAATAGCATTCTTTCACCTTAGGAATATTGCTAAAATTAGGAATATCGCTAACATTAGGAATATTCTGCCATTGAATGATGCAGAGAAACTAGTCCATGCCTTCATCCCGTCCAGGCTGGATTATTGTAACGCTCTGCTTTCTGGATGTCCAGCAAAGCTTATTAATAAACTTCAGTTAGTTCAG
>JAOTRA010000020.1:222272-233256 GCA_026260255.1 Pseudolaguvia tuberculata
TGTGTGTGTGTGTGTGTGTGTGTGTGTGTGTGTGTGTGTGTGTGTGTGTGTGTGTGTGTGTGTGTGTGTGTAAAAGGGCAGAGTGATTATGTTATCTTTTCAGCCAGCCTCTTTAAACTTGGGTGTGTCCAAAGTGTATGTGGGTAATAGAGGTGTGTTTACAGACCATGTGAGCTGGTGTGATTGAAAATGTCTCAGGGCATGCCAGAGTGTGTTTGGTTGCAGGCCTGAGCCTGCTGTGAGAATTTCAGTTTAGAAATCAGTCCAAAAAAAAAAAAAGAATGAACAGAACCCATTTCAGATTACACGTTTACATTTACAGCGTTTGGTAGACGGTTTTATCTAGAAAGATTTACAATTATCGCTTTTATGCCGCTTAGCAATAAGTCTTGCTCATAGTTCCAACGGTGGCAGCTTTAAAAAATGCTGGTGTTGGGAATAGAACAACCCACCGCCCGAACCACTCTGCTACCAATTACACAATGTTTTTAATCCAATTTCGGAAGCTTTTCTAGTAGAGACTGTAATAAACTTGTCAGTTTGCAACTCATCAGTCATTACGTTCTCATTAAGAATAGCCACATCGAATTTTTACCTCGATTGAGTGTATCTAATTTATCTAAAAAAAAAATGTCAATAGTTTTTTCCTCGGCTGAAAAATGGTAGCTTTAAAATGCGCCTCACATCGCACACGATGATTGATCGGCAGGTAACATGTAGTCGGGACCTGTTATGAAATTTCTAGATTTTACTCCCACTTACTGTCATAACCAAAAAAAAAAAAAAAAACAACCCAAAATGTTGTAGTCTGAATTGGGCTTTAAATAAACACAGTATGTTCAAGTATAATCTGAAATAAATCACCAAAATGAAATCAGCGAATAAATGATTTTATTCTTCTCATTGGAGGAGCTTTATCATTGTATGAGGAATTATGTCCAGCAAAGAAGTCATTTTGTTGTAATTGAAAATACACCATCAACTAATAACTGATCTGATGTGTTTTTTACAGCTTTAAGTGCATGCCAGACTAGAGCGCCGTATGATTGGGACCTGGTCCAGCAATGACGGGAAACTGGAAAGGTTTTAAATCTGAAGATGGCAGACTTAAATCATTGAAGCAGAACTTTGTACTAGCATTGAGCTAGTAAAACATAAGCAATAATGTCATACAAACTGCCCAAACTACCAACTGCTATAATACTACTACTGATAAAAAAAACAACAAAATGGGGTTGCTCGGCTTTCCTGTCATCTGCTCATTTTTTGCTGGACATTTTCCATAACTGCTTTCCAAAAACTTGTCTGTGCAGATCGGGTCCAAATAATTGGTGTTAACGATTCCATGATTTAAAATGCTAAGTCATCAAGAGTACAGGTTTTTTTTTTGGGTTGTACTAATGATTGTATAAGTATGAGCTTTCCCAGAACTGATGACAAAAAGAATTTGGATGTTGATTTGACAAGCTAAACTTTGATTGCTTTTTCTTTGATATTTATGTTTAATTTGGTGTATAATTAAGTTATGTGGTGCTGTGTGTCATTACCTGGATAAAGTGCTCTGCTGATCATGCCAGGAAGGATGATGAAGATCATTGGGAGCATTTTCAGGTAGCTGGCGAAAATTGACGCCCCTTTAGCGTGGCTCAGGTTTTTTGCCGAAAGAGATCTCTGCACAATCACCTGGAGAGTCACAATCGCACAGTTTATTCGTAATAAAGTGTCTTTATTAATTATTTATTAGCAAGGAATGTTGATGTACACTACAATAAAAAAAACAACAATTAGCAAATAAAAGCTAACCCGGCTGACGAGCAAGGGCTAAGGTTCCGGGTTAAGGAACTAATAGTAGCTGAACCATAAAGAAAATTTGTTGCAGGATATATTTCAGCCAAATAACTTTAATCTAATATTATACGCTGGACTATATTATAGCTCACATATAGGTGGAGAGTATTAAGCTTTTGGTACCAGTTACAGTTTTTAGCCTTATCAATCAATAGAAAGGATTTAACTCGAATATGGGCACAGCATCGTAGTCTACCGTCTCAGTTTTCTGTTGCTGCTTTTTGCTAAAAGTATCTTAACAATGTGAACATTTAAGATGTAATAACATGAGACTATCTGGACTCTATCCTTACAGGTGTACAGCCCGATGGAAATCCCTGCCATGCGAGAAACCTACAACAGAGCAAAGGTAGTGATTGCAAAACCAGGGGTATTCCATCGCCCTCCCAAAAGTACCACCCGTGTTATTGGAGGGCACCGTTACTGGCAGGGCAAACTGGGGACAACGCAGCCTGACGCTGCTCGCCCAAGTCGCTCACCCTGTAGGAGGATCCCGTCCGGAGGACTCAAAACCAGTCAGTCAACAACTCAACCCATCTCTCACACACACTCCCCTTCACCACGGAGAAACGAGACCCAGATGCCTTTGGGAATTAACATTTCTAAACTCTCCAGCCTCCGAAATCTCCGGACCAAGCCGCCAGGTGACAAAAAAGTCACACAAGGACGCAAGGAATGTTAACTGGAAATACTTGGGGAACGAGCAGAAATGATATATGCTAATTTTTATTAGCATGTAACCACAACAAAAAGTGAGTTCCGGTTATGTTGTGACCTTTTGTTGTACTTTTGGAACAATCCTTTGTTGCGGGTTGGTGGATTGTCGAATTTTTGCGGTGTCTGTTTTTAGAACGTGATTAAAATGGGGAATGGAAAAAATGGGAACTGTTGACAGTTTGTTCGAAAGGAGCCCAAACGATCGTTCTGGCGACACTTCCTGTCTAACGTTTGGGAAGAGGCGCTCAGGAGAGCAGCGGATCAGTATGTGGATTTACAGCCAAAACCGTAGCACATGATTTGAGTCGTAGCAGATAATTTTTGTCTCAGTTATGGGGATTGCTGTGAATCGAAATGGTGATGGATTTGGGATCATGGTGGGTGAACAAGATTAGTTACGAATTTTTTTTTTTGCGTACACTCAATACAAAAAAAATCCGAAAATACAAATCAGTGTTTGGACTTTATTTTGTTATTGCACACAAATCATTTGCATTTAGTTTTATTTTTCAAGGTACATATGTTTATCATCAGAACAAGACACTATTACCAGCTGCATTAAATGTATTTAACATTTAATAAAAGAAAAGTTTATTTAAAATGTTTTTCCCAGGTTTTGCCATTGAAAACAATGAAATAATAAAATAATGAATTAAATATTTCAACGCTTGAAAATGTTACCAGCCCGCTTTTTTCCGAGGCAGACAGTGTCATTTGGGCTCGTTGTTTTCCTTGGGTTTGGTAAAACGTGGAAACCTGGTGGGCTTTTATTTTTTTGCTAGGAATAGGAGACCGCGGTTTTTATTTGGACAGCAGTTCCTGCCTCAAAGCTCGAATGTTTTATTTTCCATGAATATAATTTAGCTGAGTGATGTCACTTGAAAGAAAATATCAACGGCTAGCTAGCATGAATCAGCATGAATAATTCTGTTTTTTTTATATTGTTTGATGTTTTGGTGTGTTAAATCGATGACAAAGAACTAGCATTGCTAATTCTTGAATTTTTTAAATGTTCGCAACATTACCTGTACACGTCGTTAGCATACATTGGATAGTAAATTAGATAGAGTTACTGATAGGAACCTGAGATGCTAGTGAGCCAATGTGCAGAGGCTTGGTGTATTTATTTCTCAGCTAAAGGTCAGATCATTATCTGTGTGTGTGTGGCTTGGGTATGTTTACCTGATCAGTACACCAGTACCAGGTAGCCAGGATGGTTAATCCGAGTGTCATTCCCGGCCAGGGCAGGTCTCCGTGAACTGGATCTCGGAACAGGTGCATGGCGTCAGGTCGCGGCAGGTGGCACGTTGTATTGGGGATTATTTTTGTTGGCACTGCCTGGAGGTACACACTCTCCAAATTGCTGTAACCGCCAATCTTGTTGAACGCTAGCTCAAAGAAAAAAAACATCCTCATCTTGGAATATATAGGTGTAAACCAAAATCTTGTTCCTCAGAAAATGCTGATATTTTATTTCTAATGTTTTGTCATATACAGAATACGGTGCTGTTTGTATGTATTCGCGCCCTTAAATGTCTCGTTAGGTTACAGTGATGTAATCAGCAACTAAAACTTGTGAAGGTAGAGAATCTACATAGGAAAGCTTTTGTTATTTAATGTACAAAAAGAAATAACAATGGTGGAAACTGTAATTGTGTATGAAAGCAATAAGGTCATGGGTAACTATAAAACAGCTGGAGAGAAGCCCTTATAAAATCCTGTTCAGAGTTTGCCAGCAAATCTAATCGAGATGGTTCTGTGGTGCTAATCATACATGACCGTTTGGAAGGGGAACGGAGAACGGGGGGTTCTAACCAGACAGAAAGGCAGCAAATACGTGATAAATTTACAGAAAGCGGTAGCTCATTGGTAATGCTGGGCTACTGATTAGAAGATCATGTAATCAATCGCCTAACACCACCTAGCTGCCACTGTGGTCCTCTGAACATGGCCCTTAATCCTTAACTGCTCAGTTGCTGAGGGTAAGTCCGAATGGTGTGTTTGCACTGACCTGTGACCGAGTATAGCAGAAGATTAAAAAAAAAGATGGGGGTAACTGTTGTACATGTCCTTAAGGAAATGACATTCAGCAGATTTACTATATGAAGAGCGTGGGTTGCCATCGCTAGCCTTTTCGTTAAAATCTCCCGAGAAAAACTAAATGCAAAAATGGGATTTTCTCTACAGCAGGGGGCGTTTAAAGCAAGGCACTGTGGCAGGTTTGCAGACAGAAGGAACCACATCAGAAATGTCACACCTGACTCAACTAAATATCTTAATCGCTAGTATTAGTCCTGTGTGGTTTTTTTTTAATTTTTTATTATTATATGTGTAATATCTCTGGAAGCAGACAGGGTTGGGCAGCGTTTCATTAAAAAATGTGTACGAGTCATTGTCCCAAAGTATCGGTGGATTTAGGTTTACCACATAAATTTGTATTGCAAACAAAAGGAACTTTCCTAAACGTCAGACCGTAAGAATAACTGATGGGAGACTGGCTGGGGAAAGAAGACGTTTTACACTGCGAGTGTGCAGTCGCGCATGACCGATGAGATTTGTTGGATGTTTACTTGGTGCAGCGTGTGAGGTGGTTAAACAGCATGATAAGGCAACGCTTACCTCTATAATTATGATTTTCGTCTTAAGAACCGATCCCTCTTTTTGTTTGTCTTGCTGTTAGGATCAGATCCCAGGATGTGGATTAATGAGTGATTAGGTTCACTTATATGGTGTTAGTGTTCCAAATGTAGTATAATACTTTAAGAATAAAACATGATTGGGCAACAAGGAACCGGTCCGGTTGCCAGATTACATTTTATTTTTAATAGTTATATACCACATACCAACGTTCATAATAAACAGGCTATAAGAGGATTTTCAGCTGGCCAGTCAGATGTTGAGTAAAATTGATTGTCTTTTTTGTTTTTTGTCTCTTTTGCATTTGCACTTCCTGTTCTTGATGTTATTCAAAACTTTGTCCAAAAAAAAAAAAAAAAAACGAACAAGAACTTGGCAAAGTTTATAGCTGCTTACATCGATTTTTATTATATTTCCCAAAACATTTAAATGTAAGAATAAATGGATGAGAAAAAAAAAATGATATGCTGTCATCTTGTTTTAGTATTAATTGTTCTTATGGAACTCAAAAAACTATCTCTGGCAACATAATATCGTTAGCTATATTCTTTCTTTTATTCATATTGCAGACATGATTGGAATGGAAACAAATCCAGGTATTAGAATAATTCAAATCCAAACAGGTGAGCTGAGGTTTTCCCGGAATCCCACATGCAAATATAAAGACTACCTCCGAACCTGCAGCACGAGTACGAATATATATTCGACAGAGAGGCGTAATGACAGTGATGAAATCCGACCATCTGAAAATCTGTACCGACTCGCCCTAAACAAGAACGTAGCTTATGTCAAAACACAAGCTGAATGTCATCCAAGAGTGTGTAGAACAGCAGAGGAACATCATGAAACACAAACCACAACACATTAAAGAAACAAAAGCAGATATTAAACCTGAGGACCCGCAAGAACGAACAACAAGAATCGTATCCATTTCATCTTTAAATAAGCACAAAAACACTAGCAGATTAGACCAAGAACCGCTAGCTATTTTCACCGACTGCTTTCAGTGGAAAAAGAGCAAAATTGTTCTCCTGATAGTCGCTACCTGACGTTAAAAGCTACTTTTCATATTTATTGTAAACTTTGTCTTCATTTCCATATTACAATATGGCACCTAAACACAGGATAGAGTTTTATTTTAAAAACCAATAATGTTACAACTTTAACTTAGGAACAATAGTCAGCTGTGATTGTTTGATGATGCTACAATTAACGATCTGTGATTATTTGTTGGAAACTGCAATGGTCAGTGGTGAGCCATTTATAAAACTGATTTGTTATTGTTTTGGTTTTTTTTGGCAAAAATGAAGCTCTATGATTGGTCGCAATGGACAACGGTGAAGTGTAGTTGTTTGATGTGAACGATGGTCATCTGTGATTGGTCCACACGTACAGAGGTGATTTGTAATTGGTCAACAGGGACAGCGGCGATCTTTATTCTTTGGGTCATTAGTCATGTGATAAATCGTTTTTAACCAATAGTGATGTATGATTTGTGGGAAAACCTGTAGTTTTTCGTGATAAACTGTATTCGCTTTTAACAATAGTAATCTCTGATTGGTCGTTAGCTAATAGCTAGATTGGATGTCAGAACTTTATCTAAAATATCTGCAGCATCCAAATGATCTGATAATCAGCCGTGACTGACTGCTACAACATGTAAGGAATTTATGGTGGTTTACAGGAAATAGTGAATCCAACCCCCCCACCCACCCACCCCGAGCAACTAAACACCAATAGGATCAGAGTCAGGATCTGTGACTTCCACAAACTAGATTTTTTTTTTAATTTGTTTTGCGGTGAATGTTTAAGTGTTCCGGTAGATAAACAGAAAAGTAAGTGGTGGTGTTTCCTGAAGCGTGTTGCTGATCGAGACAAATGAGAAGTTTTGCTTAATGGTACGAGAGAGACTTTACCCCAGCAGATCGGAAGTGCTTTTCCTGAAACAGGCGTGGCATAAGGAATGGAGTCTTTGTTAAAAAACAGATTTAGATCACAATCAAAGGTTCGATAAAGTTGCATGCTCACACATGCACACACACACACACACACACACACACACACACACACACATAAGTATGTAATTACATGATGCACTACCACATGATGTTTTTCCATCTCAGTTGTTTTTTTTAAGCTGTGACACTGAAGGTGTGACAAATACGGAATAAACCCTAAAGTCAACACCAACCTTATTTACAGCAACTTATCCCACTAAGGAAATAGTTTACACACATTCCACATACACACATTCTAGTTGTATCGCCATACAATTGAGTTAAGATAGATAAGATATTTCTTAATAGCTATTAACCTCAAAAAGCTTCTATCAAATGCTTTTGCCAAGAACATACTCAGTTACCAGTGTAACCTGAACTATTGAGCACCACTCTTTTATTTAACTACATTCTAACTTTTGCCATAAAATATCCACCAAAGCTAACACGGCATTAAAATAACCCCAAAACCAACCAAACAATTGAGTTAAGATTATAGAAAATGTGAAATAGATTTGAATAAATAAGTTATGAATAGGGAGGCGTGGTGGCGTAATGATTAGCACGGTCACCTCACAGCAAAGAGGTCCCGGGTGCAATTACTGTGCCGGGTATCTTTCTGTGAGGAGTTTGCATGTTCTCCCTGCGCTTGCCTGGGTTTCCTCTGGGTAATCTGGTTTCCTCCCACAGTCCAAAAAAATGTAGATGAGGTGGATGGGTGATTGTAAATTGTCCATAGGAGTGAATGTGTGTGTGAATGGATGTTTGTCTATGTGTTGCCCTGAGATGGACTGGTGACCCATCCAGGTGTACCCCAGCTTCTTGCCCTGTGTGCACTGGGATAGGCACCAGCAGACCCCCGTGTAAGAAGATGAATGAACGATCTCATATCTAACCATGTTCCTAAGCCAAATCAAATCCTAAACCTCTCTGTCCTATAAGACGTTCCTGTGACACTGAAGACTCGGTTCGTACCATTTACACTAAATAAAACAACTTTATATAGAACATGATGAGACAGCATGAGAATAAATACTGAACACCTTTATGCACTGTTACTCAACGTTCCCCTGTATCAGGACGCCATGGGACCTACTGCGCCTACTGCGAGACCATGCATCTGAAGCCTAGCTTTAATCACAGGGCCAGATGTAGACTAACAACCACACACACACTTACTATATGTGACGGACACTGCCCCACTGTTCACCACACAAGGGCGCCCTAATTCTAACAAACAATCTCCTGTTCCGGATGAAAGGATGAGGGTCCTGTTTACAGGTTAGCTGGGTGCAGAAACCCAGCTAATTTCAGTCTTTGAATGGATCCTTAGAACCATATGTGGTTCCTCTTCAAACTCTTGCTACAAATCTGGAAGCCCACAGTTGGTCTAAAATGTTTATTGAAGGTTTCCCCGTGAATTAGGGAAAAAGCGGGCAAGAACATGAATGAATGAATAATCTGGAATGTTTATAATTTCTGATGTGGAAATTTATCTAAATCATCTGCAGCGACCAACTGATGAATATTTCCTGAAGGGTAAAAAGAGTGATGAGTGACAGGTTGGTGAATTGACGCTGACTTACAGGACTAGTCATCAGTAAAGGTTGATATTGATGAGTGATTTATTGCATAAACATTACTTACAAAAAGTTTCGATTTCCTCGTTTCGGCTTGTTAAACCCGACTCGGCTTGCGGACTCGAATTCATAAATGTAACCACCGGAATCACTTACCTCATCATTTCCATCAAATATCACAACAAATAAATACAAGAATCAGAAAACGTCACTCTTTGATCATTTTAGAAGAAGTGCTTATTTGTATCATCTGGCAGATGGTAGATGTCTACCTGACTGACCTGTTATGGTGAGGACGACCGCGCCAGTGATCATGATGAAGGTCTGGAGTGTATCAGTGTAAATCACAGCAGCTAAACCACCTGGGATCAGAAATCAGGGTAAAATCATTAGATAGATATATCTAACGTGTGTGTGTGTGTGTGTGTGTGTGTGTGTGTGTGTGTGTGTGTGTGTTTTCTTTCTTAAACTTCAAGTTTTCAGGATTATCCAGTGTGTTTTCTGTATCTTTTTCCAGATGCTGGTCTCACATCTGGTTCCTCCTATAATCCCTTCTGATAGATTAGGGGTCATGTGACTTTGTGGAATTTGATCATTAAGTTCTAATAGTATGAATGATGTTGAGGGTCAGAAGTCTGGGGTCCAGTTTATCCCAAAGGGGTTCAATTGAAAAGGGTGGAGTCCGAATCAGAACACAGAATGTTTTCATGGATGTTTTGTGCACAGGGACATTGTCGTGTTGGAACAGAGTTTTCGTAGCAACAATTAAGAGAAAAGTCACTCATGGATCTGTTAATGGGTTTCTCGAAACTTGGCATAAAATGACATTCATTTACGTTGAGGTTGAAATCTTTCGATTTAATAGACACTCGAATTGTTTCAACATGTTTTGTTATTGTTTTCTTATTCGGTGACACTCCTGATTCGTCAGTAGCCTGGCATGCTAACACACTGTCACATGCTAGTCACACCAATTATCTTTATTCTTTTCCAACTGAATTTCCTGCTACTGAATAAGGAATGTGTCTTAACTGGCTGCTGGAGAAAACCATAAGAAAGAAAAGAAAGTTTAGCGGAAATAGAAGAAGAAAAAACGGAGTGAATTAGTTCAAAGTTTAAATAATAAATTAAAAATAAAGTTATGTGAAAATACTGCATCCGTAACAAGTCTAAATTGTTGTTAAATGTTATTTATGGGCAGCACGGTGGTTTGCATTTTCAAGTTTCCTCCGGGTACTCCGGTTTCCTCCCACAGTTCAAAAGCATGTACATTAGGTGGATTGGTGATTCTAAATTGCCCATAGGAGTGGGTGTGAGTGTGTGTGGTTGTTTGTCTATGTGTGGCCCTGCGATGGACTGGCGATCTGTCCAAGGTGCACTTATGTACGCTGGTATAGGCTCCAGCAGACCCCAGTGAACCTAAATTAGGGAATAAGTGGCTTAGAATATGAATAAATAGATATTCTTACCCGCTTATTCCCTATATCAGCTCACATAGGGCGAGAGGCTGGGGTACACCCTGGACGGGTTGCCAGTCCATCACAGGGCAACACATAGACAAACAATCATTCACACACATTCACTCCTATGGACAATTTACAATCACCAATCTACCTAATCTGCATGTTTTCGGACTGTGGGAGGAAACCGGAGCACCCGGAGGAAAGCGCTGGGAGAACTTGCAAACTCGGCATCGAAGGATCCCCAACGTGGGAAATGAACCCAGGACCTTCTTGTTCTGAGGCGACTGTGTTAACCGCTATGGCACACTAAGTTAATAAATGTAATATAAGATGAATAAGATTAATTAAATTTGATGTATTATAAAATAATTAAGACCGAAAGCATTTATATTTAATGAACAAAAGACTGGATAATTAAGTAAGTTAAGTTAAAGTTAAACATTTATATGTAAATGAGAAAGCAATTAAGTCAGACAGAAGTGAAAATAAAAGGAATCCAATTAGAGTAACGAACTAATTAACTCACTTTCGGCTCAAAGGTTAGTCAAGTCTTCAGGTAAACAGGTGAGTCGTTGAGTTAAGGTTAGTCAAGTCTTCAGGTAAACAGGTGGGTCGTTGAGTTAATGTTAGTCAAGTCTTCAGGTAAACAGGTGAGTCGTTGAGTTAAGGTTAGTAAAGTCTTCAGGTAAACAGGTGGGTCGTTGAGTTAAGGTTAGTAAAGTCTTCAGGTAAACAGGTGGGT
>JAOTRA010000020.1:248282-262377 GCA_026260255.1 Pseudolaguvia tuberculata
ATTTGATTTGGTGCAGTTTTACGCTGGATGCCCTTCCTAACGCAACCCTCCCCATTTATCCGGGCTTGGGACCGGCAACCCTAATGGCTGGGTTAAAATATTACCAAAATGATAGTACAAAAAAAAAGTACCTGCTTATTCCCTGATTCGGTGTCATGGGGGTATGCTGCGCCTATCCCAGCACACATAGGGCAAGAGGCAGGGGTACATCCTTGATGGGTCGCCAGTCCTCTTCAGGGCAACACATAGACAAACAACCATTCACACACATATACACTCCTATGGACAATTTACAATCACCAATCAAACCTAATCTGCATGTTTTTGGACTATGGGAGGAAAGCACCCAGAGAAAACCCATGGAAGCATGGGGAGAACATGAAAGATCCCGCACAGATAGATACTGGCCCAGGATTCGTACCCGGGATCTTCTTGTTGTGAGGCGACTGTGCAATCCACTACGCCACCGCGCTGCCAGAACCCAAATAAATGTAATTAATAATAAACAAATTTCAAGATTATTTGTCCCATACATGATTCTACAACATGCAACATATATTGAAATCTTGGAAATCTTCTTTTTTCTAGCTCATTTCACTGCCATATGATTGCACTCACACAACATTCCATTTGGTAGATTTTCTGACCATAATCTAGCCAGCAGAATTTGAACCCTGTCAAAAGATGTTCAGACAAATTCATTAGGAATGCAAAACTAAGGGGAAAAGCATAGTACATATTCTTTAGTTACCCATTCTACTTATTCAACAGGTACTGGCAGCACAGGAAGTCTTACCAGTGGTCGTTCTTCTATCAGTGGTACGGTGGACAATGCAAATGCTCATCTCGCAAGCTCCCCCGTGCCTGTACCAACCACACCAACACATCCCCCAGGGCTTAGTACACATGGTGTAAACGTTCCTGGACTACATGCACAGGCTGAGGGGGTAAAGGTAAGACAAACAAACTCCGTAAAAGTAACTCAGGTCAAAATCTACAAATAAAAATGCTTTAATTATAATCAAATATGATTTAGTTGCTGGCCACAGTGTTGTCTCAGTCAGCCAAGGCAAAAGAACATCTCTTGGAGCAGGATTCCAGTGCAGGTACCCTACAATATGGAAAGCTGATATTAACCGTTCATAAAATACTAATGTTTACATTTTTTTTTTTACATTTTGTTGTGTCCTACAGCTTCCTCGCAACATACCCATGCTCATGGTGGGCCACGTCCTGAAAGAAGAAAACAGTTTGTTGATCCTCTTCTACAGAGAAAAGATAGTGCTGCAACAGAAAGCAAGGCATGTAATCTATGTCTAAAATACAAGTCTATATAGAAGGACTGAAAATAAATTGCATATAAAGAACACTTTTTTGTGTTTTAGAGCACAGAAGCTGTGGCTGAATGGCTTACTAGCGCTCAGCTTCAATTTTACACAACAAACTTTCTTACAGCTGGATATGACCTTCAGACTATCAGTAGAATGACCCAAGAGGTACTTATTCTTTCAAGTTTTCATTATAGCAAGCACCTAGGAAATGTCCTAGCAAAAACCTCCTAGCAAAAAAACAGCCAAATGTCTTAGAAACCACCTGGAATACTATAGTACCCTGTAGCGTCCTTTGATCAAACCAATCTGAACTGGGTTCATGAATTTCTAAGACATCACAGAAACTGCAGTGTAAAAATGGAAAATTTGATCTCTGTGTGTTTGAACTTCAGGATCTCACAGCAATTGGTGTGACAAAACCTGGGCACAGAAAAAAGATGCTCTCCGAGATTTCCAAACTGAACATTCCTGACTGGATACCTAAAGAGAAACCAGTAAGACCTTCGTCAAGTTGTTAGTAAATGTTTTACATTATGTATTTGTATATTTTACTGTTATTGTGTAGACAGGTTCTTTTTGTTATGTTTCTGTAGGCCAGCCTAGCTGAATGGTTGTCCCTGATTGGACTCAGTCAGTACTGTCAGACTCTTGTACAGAATGGCTATGACAACATGGACTTTGTTAGTGACATCACTCTGGATGACTTGCAAGAGATCGGGATCACCAAGTTAGGTAAAAAGGAAGAGAACCGTGAACATTTTGACTTAGATGTTTTGGTACAAGGTATTAACTATATTAATAATATATATTTATTTGCACCGTAGGACATCAGAAAAAGTTAATGTTAGCTGTTAACCGCCTGGGAGAGCCACCAAAAGAGGAGGATGCTTCTATTAATGAATGCAAACATCAAGCTGCCCCAGAATCCTCCCCTACACAAAGGACACACAGAAGAGTGGAAGGACATGGCTCTTCAGAGCACACCACTCAGGGCCATAGTGTACAACGATCACATGCTCCACCGCCTCTAAAACAGCATGTATCCTGCAATAAACCAGCCCACACACTACCACTTACACCCACTAAAGTTAAAAGCTCCTCTCCTCATTTATTTTCACAAGCCCGTCAAGTCCCATTGCTCTGCCTTCCCCAAGAAAGCACAGCTGAGGAAGATGAAGATGGCACGCCACCTTTACCCAGACGGAAAGACCCACCTTTTCCTGACTCATCCATAAAGTATGCAACTGTGGGTGGACCCAACCATACTACATCCTCTCTGGATGTTATAGTAGGTGTAAACCGCAGTCAGTCCTTTGCAACGGCACGACCTCGCAGGAAGACACGCCCCCCTACACCACCAAAGCGTTCTTGCTCCTCCATCTCAACAGGGAATCTTCTAAATGATGGTGTGGTTAACCAAGGCGAACCTGGTGACTCGTTTCTGACCGTTACATATAGAGAACGGCGCTGTAGCGACTGTGGCCCTGTGTCAGAATCAGGGGTATTTGGTGGAAGTGTTCGAGACATCGCTGCAATGCTTGAAATGTCATCATTAGGTGGCAAAGCTAAAAGTAATAGTAGAAATTACTTACAGGTAACAATATCCTAATGAAATAGGGATTGTACATAATTCTCATCCTCTTATATTCTGTTAGGTTTTCGTTAACATGTTGTTAATTTTAATAATAAGTATGTAATATTGGTTTGAAAATAAAATAGGTAAATTTGAACATTTGCCCTTTTTCTCCAGGCAAGCCCAGATGTTGTCAGACGAAACCGTGACACTCTGAGTACAGATGAAGAAATCCAGAGTCGTCGACGCACCATCAGCGGCCCTATAACTGACTACAAGAACCCCAATGGACAGCAAGATAGCACTCAACAAGGCAAAGTTACCAAATCCCTGGCAAATACTGAAGAAATGGTGGAAACTCCTCCTGTGAGGCAAACTCCAGAGCCCCGTCCCCGCTCTATACTCACACAAGAAGAGTGGTCACGAGTGGATGTCATGGCGACCTTGAGAAGGCCCAGCACACCACATGAATCGGGAAGTGAGAGGTTTCAGCTGACAGAGACCAGCACTGTGAGACGAAGGCCAAAGGTTATCATGTCCTCTAAGAGGGATGATGCAGCTGCAAATGGTATTCGTGAAAGACCTGTATCAGAGCTAGAAACTTGGGAAAGTAATATAAGTGAAGGTTTCCGGCGAGTATTGAAGCCCCCAGTTTCCCGCAAACCAGCTGTGGCCCATAGAAAGATTGAGCCTTCAACTCCAACCAGAAGAGTACCCCTTTCAGGACCAGAGAATCAACAAAGCACAGGTATAACTAAATAATAATTTCTGAAATTAGCCAGCTACACTTCTTGCCTTTATTAAAATTTATATGACGTATTATATATGGCTTATTTTCCTTTTCTGTGTTTTTGTTACTTTAGCTGAGGTAAAAAAGTTAGCCCCACCCGTGTCTCCAAAACCAAGTCCTCCTCCTACATACCCAAAACCAATTAAAACAAAGCCCCTGTCATCGCCCACCCTTACCCCATCCAGTGACCTAAACACACCATCACACTGTTCTACTGTTCTCTTGGAGCAAGAGGAGAATCCCATAACCAGTCTCTCAACCCCGACCCCTAAACCAGGAGAATACCACACTTTGTTTTCAAGACCTTTGACATCTCCTGCTCAAAGTCCACAGACTCCCCAAACTCCTTCTACCCCCGGGTTTGGATCTGCCCCAGTAAAACCTCCAAGATCATCCATGGCAGGGTTGTCCATTGACATTCCCAGTCCATTTGAAGCAGAGTCACGTGAGAGGGAAAATTACAATGATGACGAAAGGCAAAAAAAGGAGGTAGCAGTGATTATGCGGCAAGAGATGGAAACTTCCAAGGATGTCCAAGATGTTCAAGAGATGTCTGGGCACATCCCCATGAAGTGCAAAAAAGTGGGTGTAGCCAGACAGATGCCCATAGAAGTAGAGCTCAAAAGCACAACAGAATATAGTGATGCAACTGTAGAGGAAATTCAACAAGGAGTGCCAAATTCTAAAGGATCAGATGAACCTAGAATTCGTGGAGAAGAAAAAATAAACCAGCAAGGTCTGAATGACACCAGTGCCTCTCTAGCCACAGCGCCGGAGGTTGTGGAGGAAGGCATCATAACTGAAGACAAGTATTTACATAAATTAACTTTTAATTAATTGTATCAATTTAACATTTAAATGTTAAAATATATATAGTACATTTTGGTATTATAAATAAATGTAAAAATATAGATAAAATATAATTCTTGTACAAACAAATTCACAAATTAGAGTCCCGCTGTTTATACTTCTGTAATTTCTGCCTTGTGTTTCAGTTCTACAATACAAAATAAAAGCACAGTCAACATTCTTGATGACATTGGCACCATGTTTGATGACCTCGCTGACCAACTGGATGCCATGCTGGATTAATACATAAAGCACAAAAATCCTAAACAAAGTCACAGCTTCATCCTGGAGCCAGCGCCGTTTAAAGCCACGCTTTAATGATCCAAGGGATATTACAATAAAACAATGTGATCAATATTGATTTTATCAAGGACCTGCAGGGTAGAGGGGATTCCAGTGCAAAATTTATATAGACATGGTATCAGGACATAAGCACAATTCAGTCGGAGCTATACAAACAATGATAAGATCATGAAATGCTAGCCATGTGTCAGAGCGTACGTATGTGTTTGTGTGTACTAAATTTGGGCTTTTCTGCACTGGTTTAAACATTAATGTTTGAGGAACTTTTGCTTGTAAGATTTAAAAAAAGAGGGAGAAGCTGTGTAACAGGCTTTCCTCTGAATACGTATTTTAATGCAAAAAAAACAACAACAACAACCTGATGTGTTCTTTACGTTGTCACTGTAGTTGTTTGTGTGTGAATGTGTTTGTGTAGTTTCTACATTGACAAATTCCAATTTTCAGCAGATAGAACGGTCTAGTTTAACGGTTATAGAAGCTGTGTGACATAGTGTAAATGTGACGTATAGATTACGGAGTAGAATTCGGAACAAAACAAGGGCCGATTTGATCCCGATTAATGTGAAAAAGATGAGATGGACTGGCAACCCGTCCAGGGTGTACCCCCGCCTCTCGCCGTATGTGTGCTGGGATAGGCGCAGCAGACCCCCGTGACCCCGAATTTGCGAATAAGCGGGTAAGAAAATGAATGAATGAATAATGTAAAAAAGTCTTAAGGGCCGAATTCAAAGTCATCCTTTGCGTGGATTCCAACAGCACTTCCATCTGAAAAATCTAATCGAATGTATCAAATTGGACTGGTTTTAGAATAGCAATTAATTAATTTTTGGTGGTGGGGATCTGGGGGTACGTTTGAATTTAGGAATACGAATTGAGATTGGTTTTTTTTGTTCGTCGTATGCACTGTCATGTCGAAAAAAGCTTGCAGTCAAGATAATAGTGGCCAAAAGTGTATTATTTAGTGTATATATATATAATATATTACCACAGAGCAATATTTCTATCAAACTCATGTGGGTAATTTTAGTTTTATGACAATCCTTCAACATGACTGATTAAGAGTTGAATCTTTAATCCTGTATAAAAAAATTTCAAAGTTATATTCCATTTATTTTGTGTACTTGCTCAACTGGCTAATGTGTTTGACCTTGACGAAATGATCCTTAAAGACCTCTTCCATGTAAAGCTTATTGAGAGTATGTGGAAGTACAATAAATAAAATTTATAAACTATAAACCTGAAGTATGTCCTTTTACTTTACTATTGTGTGGCTACAAAACTACAGAGCGTGTGGCAGAACAGTCACAAAACAAGAAAGTGACAATGGAATGCAGCAAGTGCACAGGACTATGGCCTACGAATTTTTTGACTTCCAAGCTGCAACTTGAGCGAGACTCTTAACCCTGTCTACTTCAGGGACACTGCATTTGACCCCAATTAACTAACCTGTATATTTGACAAATATATGCTTTTGTGATGTTATATACTATAGATGTTAAGATTCATTCATTCATCTTCTTACCTGCTTATTCCCTAATTCAGGGTCAAGGTGGTCAGCTGGCGCCTATCCCAGCTCACATAGGGTGAGAGGCAGCGGTACACTCTGGAAGGGTCTCCAGTCCATTGCAGGGCAACACAAAGACAAACAATTATTCACACACATGGACCTATAGACAATTTAGAATCACCAATCGACCTAATCTATGTATCTAACCTATGTCCAAGAATCAGGCATTTCAGTGTTAGTCCTCTTTAGGAGCAGACAGAGGGGACTCATAGATATTGAGTATTATGTTGATCTGATGCTGTTGGATGCTGTCCTCCACACTCTGACCGATCACTCAGTTGTCTTCGGTGGTGGTCTGGTTGCCTTACATATCAGGGATCCCTCATGTGCCTCCCCCTGGTTCTCCTTTTAGTTAGGCTGTGTTAGTTTGGCCAGAGTCCTTTCCTGCACTGAACTATATCAGTATCTTACAACCTCAATACCATTTATACAATATATAACCACTTTTTTCTCCACACCCCCTCTTCTGTTGAGGTATACGTGGCGGCCCACCGTGTTGGTTCGGGAGCGTCAAGTATCGGCTTGGTCATCCCATTCCCACGATTACTTCGGACGTCTCCCCATTTCTAGTCACCAGACCCGTTTTCCCTCACACATACACATACACACTTGTACATTCATTTTTGTTCAACCCAAATGAGGATGGGTTCCCTGTTGATTCTGGTTCCTCTCAAGGTTTCTTCCTAATTCCACTCTAGGGAGTTTTTTCTTGACACTGTCACCTCGGCTTGCTCATCAGGGACAAACTCATCATTCATCTATTTATCATTCATTCTGTAAAGCTGCTTTGAGGCAATGACTGTTGTAAAAAGCACTATAGAAATAAAATTTAATTGAATTGAATTGAATTAATCTGCATATTTTTGGACTGTTGGAGGAAACCCCACATGATGGATTCATCCAACAACACACCGTTACAGAGTATTTCGACTACCCCAAATCCAGCAGAACTTGATCAGCTCCAAGCCGCTATGAATGTGCATATGCAAGGATTATACGCAATCAAAAGAATGTTTAAACGCATTCACAAACCCCGCACCAGCAACCGCAGTCAAATCAGCTGCCAACCCCCACTGCTTTACCTATTAAAGTTTGATGGCAACCCATAAAAGTGTTCATACAGCAGTGTCAGATTTTGTTTTTCAACTAGCCGTTGAAAAAGTGTGGTTGCTCACAGGAAGGGCACTTGACTGGGCATCAGTGGTTTAGGGCGCAATCTGGAGTATGTCACAGGAGCACAAAGGTTGAACACTCGTCAGGCCCAATGGGCGTTGCTTTCACTTTCAGTTTACAGTCACGTATCGACCCAGTTCTGAAAACGGAAAAGTTGACACCTTAACTCTCATGCATGACCCACCTAATGTTGATTACAAGTCTCTCCTCTGGTTATCACTCACAGACCTACGGACAAGCGGAGTGGCTCAACCAGGAGCTGTGGCGTTATCTTCATTCGTACTGCATGAGGGAGCCACATCGCTGGAGGTATTTTCTACCGTGGGCTGAGTACGCACAGAATTCCCTCACACACTCGTCAAAAGGTCTCTCTCCATTCCAATGTGTTTTAGGGTACCTGTAAGGCTACAAAAGGGGCCCTGCCCCTCATATGACAGCAGACTGACGAAGCCACGCTGCGCTAGCTGTCATTTCAGCATGGACATGTTTGGCGTCGTCGTCCTGGCGACTACGTTGTCAGGGTGATGATGTATTATTTAAGGTCACGCGACAGCAAGCGCAGGTGTGGGTAATTGGTTATGTACGGCGTGTCTCGGTTTGTTGATGTTTTTTTGGACTACTTGAACTTTTGGAACTTTGGAACACTATTTGTATTTATATATGCTCTGGTGTTTGTTGCTCGTGTGTCTAAGTGTTTATTCGTCTTCGTCTCATCCCCGTGTTTTGTTTTGTATGCGCTCCGTATTTGTCACTGTATATAATCTGCACCCTGCACTATAAATAAACGTTCACCTTCACTGCAATATGGATCCTGCTCTTCTGGACTCATGTCGTTACAGTACCAGCCTCCGGTACCCTTTCCCCTGGTTCGGTGAGCCAGCATAGTTTTGTATTTAGTAAAAGGGTTTATTTACTGCATTATAACCACAAACATCTTTAGTTCAATACTGTTGATATCCTTGGGCAAAAAATTAGTTTTGAATCAATCACAAAAACATTCAAATAATTGTTTCTAAAAAAGGCAGTGTGGTGGTGTCGCCTTACAACAAGAAGGCTCCGGGTTCGATTCCCGGGGATAAGCAACTTTCTGTGCGGAGTTTGCATGTTCTCCCTGTGCTTGCGTGGGTTTTCTCTGGGTACTCTGGCTTCCTCTCACAATTCAGAAATATGCAGGTTGGTAATTCTAAATTGTTCATAGGAGTGAATGTGTGTGTGAATGTTTGTTTGACTATTTGTATGGACTGGTGACCCGTCCAGGGTATACCCCTACCACCAGCAGAACCCCATAACCCAGAATTAGGGCATAAGTGGGTAAGAAGATGATTGATTGAATAAATATGTGTAATAATTGACACTGTCAGGGCCAATGGGTGACCATGTCATCTTTCCTTTTCCTTCATCTCACAATCTGGCGCATAAGCATTGATGATATTTACTATCACTATGACTCCCTATTCATCTGGGCTTGCGACCGACAATAAGAATGCTCTGGCTTGAGTATTTAATGTAATATATGTAATAATGATATTATAAGCATATAATGGCAATATTACAAAGCTGAATAAAGTTTAGAGTAGCTCAATGAGATATTTCAAATCAGATTGTAAGTTCATAGAAGGACACCAAACCACTGCAGTGTGAGAGCAGCCATTGATGCAGCACGCTGATTCCAGGAAACCATGTGGTTTATTGAAAAAGCCTAATGGCAGACTGAGATCCAGAGAACAATAACTTTACTTTCAGTTTAAACTGAATCCTGTTCTGAACTAACATGGCTATGCAACATTAAAAATATTCAGCACAGTTTTATCGGTTAGAGGAGATCAAGGGAAGTACTGTCAGAGTGGGTGGGGGGAGCAGGATCGGGCCCAAACGCAGGATTGGCGGATTTAAATTGTCCATTTTATTTAAAGAAAGCAAAAAAAAATAAAAATAAGAAAACACGAGATTTAAATTAAAGAAAATACAGTGAAGAAAAAAAAAAGGCGAGAACAAAACCTGACGTGACACGCCAAGACGAGATGATACGAGATCCTAAACATGAACATGAACTTAGAACAAAAGACATTCAGGGAAAAGGCAAAAGGCGAGAGATAATCCAATGGGGCCCAGGAGAAAGCTGCCGGCTTATAACACACGCGAATCAGCGTTAGACGAGACTCAGCTGTGCGCGCGCTCTCACCGACAGCGTGCTAGAGACGCTCATTCCAGAGGAGGACGTGACAGTACTCTCCCCTCTATGAACGCCTAGACCTGGACACGACGAGAAAGAGGTAACCTGGACCTGACAAGAAAGGAGTAACCTGACCATGACGAGAAACAGGGAACCTGGACCTGACCTGACAATAAAGGGGGAACCTGGACCGAACCTGATGAGAAAGGGGGAACCTGGACTCGACCTGAACATGAGAAAGGGGGAACCTAGACCTAAACATGACGAGAAAGGGGTAACCTGAACCTGAGGAGAAAGGGGTAACCTGGACCTGACGAGAAAGGCGTAACCTGGACTTGACCTGAACATGACGAGAAAGGGGGAACCTAGACCTGGACATGACGAGAAAGGGGTAACCTGAACATGACGAGAAAGGGGTAACCTGGACCTGATGAGAAAGGGGTAACCTGGACCTGACCTGAACTGACTAGAAAGGGGGAACTTGAACCTGACCTGAACTGTACTTGCAGTACATCCTTTCCAGCTCTGTCTCTCTGACCTGGCCAACATCCTTTCCTGCATTTCCTCATTCCACCACCACGTCTCTTTGTCTTCCTTTCTTTTTCTAGATGTCACACTAAGTACCTTCCTACACAGCAAACACTAGAGCGTTTTTTGTGTTATTATTTTAAAATTCATTTGAGCTCTCCAAGTATAAGCCATTTGGAGTTAAATTAGTCTGGGTGTTGGAATTAAAACGGTCTTGGTGTTGGAGTTAATTGAGAGATCGCCGCCATTATGCACCTGCAGTTTGGAAGGTTAAGTAGCTTTGGGATTAAATTGAATTGAACTATTTGATTGATGCAATAAAATGTAACATTAGTACAGGATTTAATTATAGGATAGAACGATAGGATAGGATCTTTCTTTATTGTCAAAACGGTGTAATTCAAGTTGATGCTCTACCACTTCGGTAAAGTTGGTTTTATATACTTTCAAATTATACGTGCAATAAAGATATGTTTGTAAAATCACAATCAATCAAAACGGGCAGATATCGTTTTAACGACAAAATTGCTTGCTAATGTCCAATGTAGAGCGATTAACAAAATAGGGACCATCAAAAAAAGTTATGAATTTTGTTTGCTGATTTGGGGGTTGCAGAGCTGCCAAATTATGATCAAGTTTAAATGTTTATATAAATATAAAGCTGATTTGATTTTGTGCTAACCATTACCATGCGATGCATAGAATTTGCAGATGATTCTTTAGAATACCAACTTTGTATAGCGAACAGCGGAAGGATGTGAAGTTGGATCGTATTTAAGGACTTTTGACAAACTTTTGATAATGTAATTAAATAGTTAGCATCAGATTAGCTGTTTACAGATAACGTTTTTATGTTATAGTAGTTTTTGGAAAACTGGATCTAAAGAGTACAAGTACAACCTAAGTTGTTATCAGCGCCCAGTTCAGAAGTCTGCGTCTTTGATGGAATGGGGTTGTATGAGTTCATGTGGTATGGGTAGCGACACACTGCATCAATTTCAAGGCCATGGCGGCATAAGAGAAGGATCTGTGTACTGAAATGGCTGGGTACTGAAACATTTGGAGCATCATAAAGAGAAGGATGCGACAAAGTAGATCTAAGACAGTTGAACAACTACAAGCCTGTATGAGACAAGAATGGGACAACATTTCAATTCCTCACCACTTGTGACTCCCTCAACCCAGTGGAGGCCGCTGTCTTTCTGGCCCACCCTGAGATGTGTCTGGTGGGGTCTGTTTCGGTCAAGGAACGTCTGCCTGGTCTGGAGTTGGTCGAGGAGCATCTGCTTGCTACGGAGGTGGTTGAGGAGCGTCTGCCTGGTCTGGAGGTGGTTGAGGAGCGTCTACCTGGTCCGGAGGTGGTCAAGGAGCCTTGTTCTGATCCTGAGGAGACCTGGGGGGCTTGATATGTTCCTGAGGAGGCCTGGGAGCCTCTCTCTTTTCTTGAGGAGGCCTGGGGGCCTCGTTCTGTTCCTGAGGAGGCTAGGAAGCCTCGCTCTGATCCTGTCATGGAGGCTAGGAAGCCTCACCCTGATCCGTCATGGAGGCTAGGGGGCCTCGCCCTGATCCTGTCACGGAGGCTCAGGGGCCTCACCCTGATCCTGTCACAGAGGCTAGGAAGCCTTGCCCTGATCCTGTCACGGAGGATAGGAAGCCTTGCCATGATCCTGTCACGTAGGCTAGGAAGCCTTGCCTCTATCCTACCCTTTCTGGGTACTGGATCGTTCATGGACCTGGAACCCCCCATTGTCCTTTACATGTTTATCACGCTTTTTTTTCTTTTTTTCTTTTCTCTTCAGTGTTTGTTTTAGATTAATGTATTAGTTCTGTTTATAGCTGCAGCCCTCAGGTTTTGTTTTTCTTTTGTTTTGAGATTGTTTTGTCTTGTTTCTCTTCCGATCTGCACTTCTCGTCTTGCTCCTCTCCTGGTTCTGGTTCTCGTCCTGTGTCCTGTCTTGTTTCTCGCCCGTCTTCTTGTACTTGGTGATCTCTTGCCCATGTCCTGTCTCTTGCTCTGGTTCTTGGCCTCGTTCCTTCTCTTGCCCTCGTTTCGTTCCCTCTCTCGCTTTGGTTCTCGTTCTCATCCCCTCTTTTGCTCTGGTTCTCTTTTTTGTTCACTCTCTCGCCCTGGTTCTTGTCTCATTCCCCCTCTTGTCCCCTTTCCTCGTTCCCTCTCTTGCCCTGTTTTTTGTCTCATCCCCTCTCGCATCTCTTTTACTCTTTCCCTCTCTCACCCTGGTTCTCGTCTTGGTCCCCTTTCCTTATTATTGGTCTCATCCCTGCTTTCATTCCCTCTCTCGCCCTGGTTCTCGTCTTGGTTCCCTCTCTCACCCTGGTTCTCATCTTGGTCCCCTTTCCTCATTTCCTGTCTCACCCGGGTTCTCATCTCGTTCCCTCTCTCATCCCTTTTCCTCATTCCCTCTCTCGCCCTGGTTCTCGTCTCATTATCTCTCTTGTCCCCTTTCCTCTTTCTGGTTTTCATCCCTAACCTCGTTCCCTCCCTTGCCCTGGTTCTTGTCTCGGTCCCCTCTCTCACCCTGGTTCTCATCTCAGGTCCCCTCTATCGTCTTGTTCTGGTTCTCATCTCCGGTCCCCTCTCTTGTCTCGTTCTGGTTCTTGTCTCAGGTCCCCTCTCTCATCTTGTTCTGGTTCTCATCTCAGGTCCCCTTTTTCATCTCATTCTGGTTCTTGTCTCAGGTCCCCTATCTCAACTCGTTCTGGTTCTCGTCTCAGGTCCCCTCTCTTGTCTCTTTCTGGGTCTCGTCTCAGGTCACCTCTCTCATCTTGTTCTGGTTCTCATCTCAGGTCCCCTCTTTCATCTCGTTCTGGTTCTTGTCTCAGGTCCCCTCTCTTGTCTCCTTCTGGGTCTCGTCTCAGGTCCCCTCTCTCATCTCATTCTGGTTCTCATCTCAGCCCCCTCTCTCATCTCGTTCTCATTTGGTTCTCGTCTCTCTCTGGTTCTGGTTCTTGTATCGTGCCCAGGTCTCGTCTCACTCTGGTTCTCATCTCACTCTGGTTCTTATCTCATCTCGCTCTGGTTCTCGTCTCGTCTTGCTCAGGTTCTCGTCTCATGCCCCTCTCTTTTCTCTGGAGGGTCCCCATAGGAGAACGGCAGGAGGCATTCATAGAGGGGAGGGTATTGTAACGCAGAGTCTCGTCATGTGCTAATTGCGGACACTTTTGTATTTCTTTTTTTTTGTTGTTTTTGGACTTAATAAATAATTAACTTTTTTTCACCGCCATCCTGCATTTGGGTGCACTCCTTAACCCCAATCCATCTCCCTCTCTCCCCGCATGACAGTTTATTGAAAAAGCCTAATGGCAGACTGAGATCCAGAGCACAAGAGCTTTACTTTCAGTTTAAACTGAATCCTATTCTGCCTACCAGTAATAAAGTTGAACCAATATGGCTATGTGACATTAAAAACACTCAGCACAGTGTAGGGAAATGCATGATGAGTATTGTAGAGTGATAGGGTTAAACCAATTTTATTTGTATAGCGCTTTTTACAACAGTTATTGCCTCATTGCCTCAAAGCAGCTTTACAGAATGAATGATAAATAGATAAATGATGAGTTTGTCCATGATAAGCAAGCCGAGGCGACAGTGGCAAGGAAAAACTCCCTAGAGTGGGATTAGGAAGAAACCTTGAGTGGAACCAGACTTAACAGGGAACCCATCCTCATGTGGGTTGAACAGTAGTTAATGTATAAGCGTGTATATGTGTGTGTGAGTGAAAACAGTGATACTCCCAATTTCATTAAATCCATTAAATTATATATTTATTTATATTATTTATTTATAATT
>JAOTRA010000020.1:403496-423901 GCA_026260255.1 Pseudolaguvia tuberculata
AGCGGACAGGGTAGTGTGGAGAAGAATGATCCGCTGTGGCGACCCCTAACGGGAGCAGCCGAAAGGAGAAGAAGATTCATCTTCTAACCTGCTTATTCCCCAATTCGGGGTCACTGGGGTCTGCTGGAGTCTGTACACATAGGACGAGAGGCAGGGTTACACCCTGGACAGTTCACCAGTCCATCGCAGGGCCACACATAGACGAACAATACACACACACACACACGCTCCTATGGGCAATTTACTTGTTTTTGGACTTTGGGAGGAAACCGGGGTACCCTGCACAGGAAGACCGACTCCTTTGGAATCAAACTGGGGACCTTCTTGTATGTATATTATTAATATAAAATAACATAAGGGTGGTGTAGTGGTTAGCACAGTGTCACACCACCGCTTGTGTGGGTTTCCTCCAGGTTTCCTCACACAGTTTTCAAACCATGTACATTAGGTTGATTGGTAATTCTAAATTGCCCATAGGAGTGAATGTGAGTGTGAGAGTTGTCTACGTGTGGCCCTGTAATGGACTGGTAACCTATCCAGGGTGTACTCCTGCCTTTTGTCCTGTGTGTGACCCCGAATGAATGAATGAATGAATGAAGTCGCATAATATCTAACATGCTTATATTGTTTTTGCAGGATTGCACTACTTTGTGCCCCTCCGACCTTTTTCTGCTTTGCTACGTCCCATCCTGTCGGGTCAGTGGCAGTAACTGTCCGTCACCTCCGACTCCTGGGTTATAAACCTGTCCTGGTGGGCTTTGGATTTATTCTCCGCAGTTTTTTTAGTTAAATCCCCCAAATGTCATTAGAACTGTATAAATGTTTCTTTCCCTCTGTGATTGGCAGGTGCCGATGCAGGAGCTGGTTTCTCTCACGGCGGAGGAGAAGAACAACCTGCTGAGGAAGTTAATTTGGTCAGAACAGGAAGCGGTCGATTGTGTCCAGGACTGCAAAGTGAAATAATAAAAAGTGTCCCTGCATCTTTTCTGTCATCTATTCCGTGGTTTTTTTCTTCTTCATTCATTTATTTCTTTGTATAAATGATTGATTATATTATTACTAATATTTCAATGGCTTAATTGTAATATTAATTAATATTAATATCAAATAGCAAGTAGTTCCCGGGATTGGTCACCGGTAAGGAGTCTTTCTGTTCGCTTGCATAGGTTTTCTCTGGGTACCCTAGTTTCCTCACACAGTCCAAAAACAGGTTAGGTTTATTGGTGAATCTAAATTGTCCAAAGAATTGATTGAGTGTGAATGTGTGTGTAATTGTTTGTCTATGTGTAGCCCTGCAATGGACTCCGGCTTGTCCAGGGTGTACCCCTGCCTCTCGCCCTATGGGTGCTGGGATGCACTCCAGCAGACCCCAAATTAAGAAATAAGCAGATTGACTTGCTGATGATTTCTGCATTATTGCTATAAATAAAGAAAACAGCTGATTTGCGTTGAGCTAATAGATTTTTCCTTAAATGTGTACAGTATGTGAGGTGGAATAGGCGCAGCAGACCCCCGGGACTCTGGATTCGGGAACAAGCGGGTAAGAATATTAATGAATATGTACTGTATCTGCCCCGGGGTGAAAGGATTGGCAACCCTGAGATAAATGTTTTTCACAAGCAGCAATTTTAAGTTATTAATTATGTTTATGTGTGGCCCTGAGATGGACTGGCAACCTGTCCGGGATGTACCCATGCCTCTTGCCTTATGTGTGGTGGGATGGGCTCCAGCAACCCCCAATGACAGCAAATTAGGGAATAAGGGAGTAAGAAGACGAATGAATGAATTAATGATATTAATGATAAAATAACGAATGAAGCATAAAACTGTAATGCAAAAGTGTTGACACAAGATGGCAGCACCACATTCCGTATATAATTAAGTCGGAGAATTATTGGCGCATCCCATTGGATAAGCTAAGACATGTGACTTGGTCAACCCGGAACTCTTTGGTAAAGTGAAGGCAAGGTAGGGAAATGGGTGGCGAGAATTTCTAACAGATCGATAGTGTTATGAAAAAACAATAATTAGTGAAATGTCCGAGTCGAGCCCCGAACTTAATGATTATTTAGAGGGCAGAATTTCCTTCGAGGAGTTTGAAAGACGGAGAGAGGAACGAATAAATAAGAAACAAAAGGTAACGTTAACGCGGATCTGTTGGGCTTCCAATTCTCACTTCGTTCACTAGATTAAGTGCACTTCGTAATTCCTGCTTAATTCTTATACATTATATTATATACATTTATAATTAGAGAAATATGTGGTGTTTTGCTGTCTCACGTGCAGGAGGATGGAGGTGACTGCTCTTATGAGACGGATGAAACTCCCAGCACATCCAAACACCTCAACAAACCCACCCGTAAAGCTCCTCACACAGGTGAATTAATAAATCAAACCACTTTTCCGACATCAAAGTAGTTTTCCGAAAATTATATTAAAAAACATTTTTCTTTGTCATTAAACTTTTTACATTTTAATTTCTCTCTCGCCGAATCCTAGTGAAGTGGGCGGCGCTTACCGAATCCAAAGCAGTTCGTGAAGTGGGCGGGGCTTACCGAATGCAAAGCACACTGTTAATGAAGTGGGCGGGGCCTACCGAATCCAACGCAGTTAGTGAAGTAGGCGGGGATTACAAAATCCAATGCACCCTCTTAGTGAAGTGGGCGGGGCTTACCGAATCCAAAGCACAGTTAATGAAGTGGGCGGGGCTTACCGAATCAAAATCAGTTAGTGAGGTGGTTTACCGGATCCAACGCAGTTAGTGAAGTGGGCGGGGATTACAAAATCCAATGCACCCTCTTAGTGAAGTGGGCGGGGATTACCGAATCCAAAGCACAGTTAATGAAGTGGGCGGGGCTTACCGGATCCAACGCAGTTAGTGAAGTGGGCGGCTTTTACCGAATCCAAAGCACAGTTAATGAAGTGGGCGGGGCTTACCGAATCAAAATCAGTTAGTGAGGTGGGTGGGGTTTACCGGATCCAACGCGGTTAGTGGAGTGGGCGTGGCATTGTTAGTTAAGTAGGCGGGGCTTCCCGAATACAAAACCCTTTGTTAGTGAAGTGGGCGGGGCTAATCTAATCCAAATCATGTTGTGTGTGTTTGATGGTTCCTTGGGAATTGGGAAACGACTTCACTTGATACTGAACGTCCTGTACTGTGATATTTGCAGATACACATTGACTTGCCAGTCCATCGCAGGGCCACACAACCACACACACTCACTCTTATGGCCAATTTAGACTCGCCAATCAACCTTATGTTTTTGGACTGTGGGACATGCAAAGTCTCCACAGAAAGACCCTTTGACCGGGAATCGAACTCTGGACCTTCTTGTTGTGAGGCTACCGTGCTAATCACTACGCCAGCACACGGCGTTACTTAAATTACTGATTAAGTGACTGGATCTGTGCACCAACGTTAGTCTGCTGCTGATGTTTTAGTTTTTTCCATCTGCAGTCAGTCCAGAAGAAGGAGTCAGTCTGAGCGTTCAGAAAGCCTTTGCCTCCATGCTTGGGGAGGACGAGGAAGAGGAGGAGGAGGAGGAGCTGGAGGATGAAGAGGACGGTGATGCGGAGTGGAAAGACATTGGGGAGCACTATGCAGAAGGAGGAGGAAACACTGAGGTGACCCCAGGGGATGTGTTTGCTCTGGAAGTGGAGCTGAACCGCGAGAACAAGAAGACGTTAAAGGTCCGAACTGCTATAAAAAGCAGCTGTTTGGTGTCGTCTTTGTTACCGGACTAAAATTTGTCCAGAAATATACTTTGCTAAGAAAAGTGATATTGCAGGAAAGGCGAAACCGCAGCAAGCTCCCACGTGCTCTCCGAGGCCTGATGGGTGAGGCGAATATCCGCTACGCTCGCGGAGATAAGGAGGACGCCATCTTGATGTGCATGGAGATCATCCGCCAAGGTGCGCCTCCGTGTTTAGCAGCGTGTGAAAGTGTTTCTAGTTTAGCTAACATGACGAGCTGTATTTTTTTTTTTTTTTGTAGCTCCTCTGGCAAATGAGCCATTCTCCACCTTGGCGATGATCTACGAGGATCAGGGGGACGCTCAGAAGGCGCTGCAGTTCGGTTTGATCGCCGCACACCTCAACCCGAGCGATTGTGATGAGTGGCTGAAGTTGGCGGACATGTCACTGGAGCAGGAGAATATCAAACAGGCCATTATCTGCTACAGCAAAGGTCAGGTGCAAACAGAATCCTACGCCATTTTGGAGATCATCACATGTAACGTTTGTGTTTCTTTGCAGCGATTAAGTATGACCAGACGAACGTGCGCTATCTGTGGGAGCGCTCAAGTCTGTATGAACAGGTGGGTGAGCACAAGCAGGCCATGGACGGCTACCGGCGCATCCTGACGCTGCTGCCCCCTTCTGACGGAGAGCACTTTATGCAGCTGTCGCGCGACATGGCTAAGTACGTCACGCTGGCTGAGACTAGTCTACAAATCCTAATCTTGAGTGGCTTTTAGAAGCTTGTGTGTTTGTGAGTTTAGGAGCTACTATGAGAGCAGTGATCTGCCCTCAGCTATCGGCGTGATAGAAGAGGCACTGTCGAGATATCCAGAGCTGGTTACGCCCGAATGTGTCAACATGGCGGCTGAGCTCTACATAGCCAACCACCAGTATGACAAAGCCTTAGAGGTGAGGACCTTCTCCTACTTGTCGGATTGCTGGAATCAAGACCTAGATTCTTCTGAGCATTTTCTTTTCTTTCTTAGAACTTGATCAAATTTTGCAACATCGTGCTGGTGAGAAAGACAAACAAAAAGGAAACCGAGAATCCAGAAGAAGTGAAGGGCGAGGACATGGAAGTCTCCATAGACCCAAATGGTGAGATGATCCCGACGGACTCTTAGAAGTTTTGTTAATTGCTCTTTCGTGTTTTTAAAACTTGTCGCCCGCCTGTAGGAGAGATTGTGGATGTGATCGTGCCTGACGATGTTCCTATAGACATCTGGGTGAAGCTCATGGTGTGTCTGATCCATCAGAATGTCCTCAAGCCTTTGAATGTGAGTTTACTTACTGCACATCAATGAACAATAAGAAATATATCTCTCAGTTTATCAGTGATTGGACCACCAGCAAAAAACAAAAGTAACTAGTAAAAAATATAAGGAAATAGAGAGGAGATGGCAACCGGAGAGATTGATGGATGTTTGAGATTTTTTTTTCCATGCTATTTGTTTTTTGTGCTCTGTTCAGCTAATGGTGACGTCTGTGATGGAGCGGAGTCCAGAAGAGTTTGGGGATCTGTATTTGGACGTGGCTGAAGCCTTCATGGATAAGGGCGAATATGTGTCCGCTTTGCCGCTGCTCAGTGCACTCGTTTGCTCCGAGAGATACAATCTCGCTGTCGTATGGCTCCGACATGCAGGTATGGATTTTTTTATTTAGATATTTTTTTAAACTTTTGGTTCATCTCATTTTGGATGCATCTTGGCTGGTTTCACTCTTCGATTATCTAATGTTCTAGCCTTAGCATTTATTGTTAGCTTTTTGTTTTAGAATGAAATCCAGTCGGTGCCGCCAAAGTCTAACACACTTAATTTAATTTGTTGTAGCTTTGTTGCTTTCGTCATTCATTAATTCATCTTCTAACCCTCTTAATCCGTAAGTCGGGGTCACGGGGGTCTGCTGTAGCCTATCCCAGCTCAGCTCACATAGAGCGAGAACCTAGGATACATGCTAAACAAGTCATCAGGTTTTTATCGAGTAATTTTTTAGAATTAACATTTTCCACTGTCATTTCATGTATTCTTGGGGGGCCCCCTGGTGGCCATGTGAGTCCTTAAGTGACCGCTTTGTTTACTTATTCTGCAGGCCGGCTGGGAGCTTTTTGTTTTTTAAGTCTCATTTTCCATTTTTTCCTCCTGTTTGTGTGTTCTTGTTTGCTTCTTATGTCTGTGATCATTTGGTTTAACTTCTCTGTTTGTATTTATGGTACATTTGGGCATTTCTGTAAAACAGTTACGCTGTGTAATTTGAACATGCGTGTAAGTAAATGTGTTTCTATATAATTATTATTATTATTAGAGTGTCTAAAGGCTCTTGGCCATTTGGAGGTTGCTGCTAAGAGTTACAGTAAGGTGGTGGAAATGGCACCTCTGCATCTGGAGGCACGTTTGGCTCTCTCAACCTTGCAGCAGCAGCTGGGTAGACCTGACTCTGCTCTCAAGGCGCTAGAGCCCATGTATGATCCTGACACTCTGGCTCAGGACTCCTCAGCAGCCCAGCAGGTCTGTTTTTTTTTTTAATATTTACACACACACAAACTTGCACATGGAGAATTGCAGCGTTTTCTTTGCCATGTTCAGTGAGTAATGCATGGTTGGTTACAGGAGCTGAAGCTGTTTCTGCATCGGTCCACACTGCTTAGATCTCAAGGTCGAACCAGTGACTACATAGACACGGTGCTGACGATGCTGTCCATGCTGCTAAAGGTTTGCCTTTAATTATCTTAACGCTTTAAAGTTTGTCTAAAATGAGATTGGTGGATTATCAAACTTTACCTGTCCTGTAGGTGGCAATGGTACGAGCTCAGGTGTGCTTGATTGCAAACACCTCTTTTGGCACCAGGCATTTGCAACTTATCAAAGTGTCCAAGAACACGCTGTCTGAAATCGAGGACCAGGAAGCGGCCTACTTGGATGTGACAGGTGAGACGTTGGGGTATGTTACTGTAGGCCAAACACTACAGTAATGCAAACAACCACTATGTACAAATGTGGTAAACATATAAAACAAGCATCTCTGGCGCCAATTTGTTTTGCCTAGGAAAAACCAGTGTGCTGTCTCGGGAGGACTGGTGGAATCTGCTCGTAAGCTGCCTCAACGTTATGTGTGAGGAGAAACGCTTCACCGAGGCTGAACTCCTTGTCGACTCATCACTCGAGTTCTACTCGTTCTACGATGATCGTGTGAAACGCAAAGAGCTTGAGTACTTGGGCCTGAGCGCTGCTTTTCTGGACCGCAATTTCCGGAAAGCGTACGACTACATTAGGTAATCAATAAAAAAAAATCCTTCTCATCCAATTGAGTCAGTGCTTCACACGGTTTTAGAATAAATAGATTTTAAAGGGTGTGTGTGTGATTGTGTTTCAGATTAATGCTGATGCAATCTGTGGAGCGACCTCAGCTGTGGAACATCTTCAGTCAGGTGACGCTTCACTCGCAGGATGGACGCCACCACCGCTTCTGCCTGCGCCTCATTCTGAAGAACCCGGATAACCATGCGCTCTACCTGCTCAATGGCCATACTTCGCTCGTCTCCGGGACCTTTAAACACGCTCTGGGTATGACCGAACTCTTGCCGCTTCTGATGGTTTTCCAAGACATTTTGTTCCTTTGGTCTTGATTACGTTGTGTTGTCATGGTGAGCAGGTCAGTACATGCAGGCGTTCAGGAATCAGCCGCATCACCCGCTGCACAGCCTGTGTGTCGGTCTCACTTTCTTCCACATGGCTTCACAGAAGTTTGTCACTAAGAGACACCCGTTGGTGCTACAGGTAAGTGATTTTAAAAAATTTAAAATCAATTTGCATGGATGTTTTGGTTTTTTTTATTACACATTCGAACCCAAAGCCTCACGAGGCTAGAAAATCACACCGCGATAAAGCAAACTGTTCACCATTTCCTGCGAGTGGGTGTCGTTTACAGACTTCACACTTCCACGGCACAGCATGCAATGCTGAGGAAAGTGCAAACGAAACCTTGGGGAACAGCTTACGGCACGTTAATCTCTAGAACTTGCTGTCTGGTGTCCACTTTGAGCAAGAATGGTGTAAAAAAAAAAAAAAAAAAGGACTTTTGCGTAAACAAAAACCATGTGACTGAGACGCATGCTGGTGGTGGCATCATGGTTCAGAACCGCAGAGCGGCTAACGTATGTAGGCGCTGTTCCATCCATTGTCTCTTTCTCTCTGCAGGGGTTCTCCTTCCTGTGGCGTTACGTGGAGCTCAGAGGTCACTGTCCGGAGAGTTTATATAATATGGGTCGTGCTTTACATCAACTCAGTCTGACCCATTTGGCCATCCATTATTATCAGAAAGCCCTCAGTTTACCACCTGTCCAACTGGAGGTCAGTACAACAACTAGTCTGGTATATGAGTGATACCAAATTCATCATAACACAAGTGTCTCTCTGATTGTGTTGCAGGGCATCGAGGATGAGCAGGTGGACCTGCGTAGAGAAATCGCCTTCAATCTTTCCCTTATATATCAGGCGAGCGGAAACAAGGAAATGGCCCGTCACCTTATATACACGTATTGTGTTATTTAAATAAATATATATATATGTATATGTTGTGTGTGTCTGTGTGACCAATGTCTTTGTATATAAATCTATTTTGTAATAAAATCTATTTATAATTTTTGATGTAATGTGTTATGTGTATACAGAAAACAATTACAGTAGAAATAATAAAAGGAATGTTGAAAAAAACCAGGCTCACATTTTCAGGATTTTGTTCAAATTTGGTTTTCTCTCAATAATAACATAACTCCGCCCCCAAATCTTTAATGAAACGATTATTAGTGCCATTGTTGTGTTTATTCTATTTGTTAGTGGAATTTAAGAAAGGGGGGGTAGTGTAAGGGATGTTGGGGTGTGTCTAAAAAGCTGATTGACAGGAGGCTCCTGCAAATAATTATACACCTTAATTATATAATTACATGAACATATTAAAAGCAATGACCTAGTTCATTCATTCATAAACTCATTCATTCATTCATCTTATAACACGCTTATTCACTAATTCGGGATCACAGGGATCTGCTGGAGCCTAACCAAGCACACATAGGGGGAGAGGCAGGGGTACAACCTGGATAGGTCGCCAGGCCATCGCAGGAACGAACGAACGAACACGAACACACACACACACACACACACACACACACACACACACACACACACTCCTATGGGCAATATAGTATCACTAATTAACCTAAAGTACATGTCATTGGACTGTGCGAGGAAATCTGAGTACCCGGAGGAAACCTACGCAAGCGCGGGAAAAACATGCACAGAAAGCTTGGGAATCGAACCCGGGGACCTTTTTGTTGTGAGGCGAACGTGATATGCATAAAAAAACAGGGCGTGAATTAATGTTAGGTGTGACATATCGCTTCACACGGGTTGCCAGGTCGAGTTAAAATCAGTACTTTCAGGTTTATGTAAATCTCTTTAAGCAACTGGTTATCGTTTTTCAATTTGTCTGCGTGTTTATTCAGTGATGTATCAAATCATTTAATGTTTTTATTTTATATTAATAGAGATTGAAAGGAGAACCACAGTGTCTGAAAAGAAAACTCGCGTCTCTATGTAAAACAAAAAACGAAGCGGAAACCGGAGCTGAGGAAACATTCCGCTTCTTTCCACAATCATTCGACGCTCGCAGCTCAGACTGGATGGGGTGGTTTTTTTGCCCTCTGTCTTCGTGTGGATTAAAGGGATTCGGAACGGGAGCGGCGGCCATGTAATTACGTTAAATATAATAATAATAATAACAATAATAATCATCATCATCATCTTTCCTCTCAACTGACGCTGTTAAGGCACCCGCACCAGCGCGGAGGTGGATTCCCCGCACGCTCAGCCAAGGAGGCCGGAAAACTGGAACGCTTAAGCGCCGCACAATTTAGCGCGAAACGATTCTCCACACATCCGAGCGTTCGACTGGTAATTGTTGTTTTTTAAAGATTTTTGTACACGCACTCAACTCCCCCGTTTTCCCCCCGCCACACCTACCTACCCTAGCACACACTCCTAAAGGTAAGTTAATATGAAGTGTGTGTGTGTGTGTGTGTGTGTGTGTGTGTGTATAAAAAAGGCTGTTTGTGTGTTTACCTCAGCTGTAGCTTGTACATGACAGCTCGGCTAACAGTCCACGCGCGTGAGGCGTTTAACGGTTTTTTAACGGTTTTTTAACTAAAGAAGATTTAAAAAAAAAAAAACAGAACCGAAGATGGGCGTTTGGGGTTTGTTTGTTTTTCAAGGCTACAAACCGCCACAGGTTTCATTCAATACCGTTTATTAAACACAGCGATATCCAGCTAACAAATGAATCTTCTGGAAAGGTTTCTTCTTCTTCTTTTTCTTCTTTTTCTTCTTCTTCTTGTGGTAATTTTGCAATGTTCCCAGGAGGTCAAAATCGGTGGCTGTTTTCACGTTGATCTAACGTTTATTTTGGGTGGTGTTTCTTTCTTTCTTTCTTTCTTTCTTTCTTTCTTTTTTTTTTTTTACTAAACGTTCTCACAAATAACATCATAAGAACAGTGAGGGTAGAAGAACCTATAATAGCGTTATGAGAATGTTCCATCAACGTTACCTGAGGAATGTTTGGTCTTAGCATGCTTAGGGACCTCGGGGAAAGTTGTAGGAATGTTTTTCTGGTAGTTTGGTAGACAGATAAACGTTTTCTATAGATTTTAGAATCTGTCATTTTGTCATCTGGCGCCATAAACATTTCACTTCCTTTCTATCATAAACCAAATACTTTCCTGACTGATGACAGACAATCAATAGGTCTGTTTATGGTTTGAGATCTGTCCGGCTCCCTGCCAATGGAACCAACATTTATTTCATACATTCTCATTTGAACTGTCATCAACATCCCCCCCCCCCCCCCCACACACACAGCTGGTTCTCCTCCTGCCCTAAGCGGTTGTTGATATTCCTATTTTCCGGCGGCGCTGTGGTGTAGCGGATAGCACAGTCTCCTCACAACAAGAAGGTCCCAGGTTCGAGTCCCGGGCCGGGATCTTTCTGTGCGGAGTTTGCATGTTCTCACCGCTCTTGCGTGGGTTGACTCTGGGTACTCCGGTTTCCTCCCACAGTCCAAAAACATGTAGATGAGGTGATGAGGTGAGATTGGTGATTGTAAATTGTCCATAGGAGTGAATGTGTGTGTGAATGGTTGTTTTAAGTGTGGCCCTGAGATGGTCTGGTGAGCCGTCCAGGGTGTACCCGCACCTCTCGCCCTATGTGTGCTGGGATAGGCGCAGCAGACCCCCTTGACCCTTTATTTAGGAATAAGCGGGTAGAAAATGAATTAATGAATGTTGTTTTTCCTTAATTATCTTATGAAAAAAAAAGTCGTTCTATTTTTTCAACCCTTTTGACCCAAAAATGTTTTGCCAAATCTTCCCATACGTTTTTTGGTGAGCCCTGACATTTTTGCTGCGATAATGATAAGTCACTTAATCCATTTTTCTATTCAAACTACCAACAATTTGTCTTTAAGTCTCCTACGGTTAAAGTCCGATTGTAAAATGAACAAAAGTCAGCTTTAGATCATTTGGTTTCATGGACTCGCATAAATATTGACATCAATCCCCGAACTAAATCAATAACAAATCAATTCAAATGAATAATATTAATAACGTTTGCTTACTAGTAATTAATTAGATGTTACATGTTTAAGTATGTAGTTACGGTGTTAAACTACTGATTCTATTATTGGTGGTTCACTTTTTATGCTGATACTGCTTGGGACCCCTGGTCAAGGCCCCTTAACAAGTAGGTTGCACCAGATGTGTGTCTGCTAAACGTTCCGGTCGGACTCACAAAAATGTTAATAATTGGTCCAATTCCAACATTCGGCAGATGCCCTTCTCTAGATTTTTGATCCAAAGGAGTGGTCTGAAGTTAAGGGTCTTATCGAGGGGGACTTGAACTGACAATCTTTTGGTCAGAAGTCCACTAAAAAGTTACCATTTTTCCGACTTTGCACTTCACTGGTGATTTTGCAGACAAAAAACTGAGAGAAATATCCATGTGTGAAGGGATAGCACGACAGGCGCCGTTACATTGTGTGTTGTTAGCGCTCGGAGGATGGCTGCCGTCCTTCGGGCACCACGGCCAAACCACATCTTGTTTATGTGCAACAAAAACCTCGTTGGTTTTTTTCTTTTTCCCAGCTCTGTAAACTTTTTAATAGTCCCCATCTGTATAATAGCAGCACAGAATTTAGAGCTGTGTTTCTTTTCAGCAAATCACACAGCAGTCCAGCTTCTTTATGCCAAAATTCTCCCCCTAAACTGGAAAGACAATTTGTTTACAACCTTGCGGAAAATGGCACTAGGGGCAGGGGGTGTGTTAGAGTTTTCCACGGTTTCCTCCAATTTTAAATAGCGTATTTTTTTTTTTTATGTTGGAGCAGTTTGTATCGTTGCCCAAATGTGAAGTTATACTAGAAAAAAAAAAGACTCACAGCCACAAAACCCTCTGGTCTGAGGAACTTCTTTCACCCACCGACAGTATTTGACATCTCCTCCAATCCTTAAGGAGACATTTTCTCCTTAAGTTGTCTTTAACTGCTAACCATGAGGCACGGAATGGCTTTTCCTCACCTTCTTGATCTCCTTCCCCTAAAGGGTCAATTCCTGTATTTGTGTCTCTTTCAGATGTAAAGTGTGAAACATCTGTATAATGAAGACGTATGTACTGTATATTAAAGTTGCCATGCGGATGTAACATAATTCTGCATTGATGCATAGAACGATATTTATTTAAAAAAAAGGTCGTTACTTTGGAACGAGAACATGAATTTTCCCGTGTATTTATTGTTGCTTTGCACTTGTTCTTGGCCCACCGCATTCTCTCTCTCCATGTGGTCATTGGAATGGAGCCATGCTTTCTTCTTTATTGTGTGATCGTGGAAGCACAATACGTCATCCTCTAGTGCCGAATCAAACGTTTGGTGTCACTATAAGCAGTACTTTGACCCTTGCAGTGCCCCACCACACCACTTTGTGGCATCATTCACAGTAGATTTAGCAGCATCACCTCATATGTCCTATTTCATTAGGCTGTGTAAAGGTCACCTGAGGCCCCAACCCTAACTGTCTCATGGGACGTGTTGTCAATATCATCTCACTTGTTTTGTCCCTCTATTCTCTTTTTATTAGATTATGAAAGAAAAAAAACCACCATCACAAGCACAGAAGATTGAGCAGTATTGGTTCCCCCAAATCCTGAATCCACTCTCTGATGTTTAAAGATAATAAAAGAATTGATAAGAAAAGAAATGCGACTTGTTAATGTAACACGACTTTGAGAAGCCCTCTGATGTTCATATTGATGTTAAAGACATTTGGTTGATCCCTGGGGATGTATATTCTGTTGTAATGTTACATGATCAACACTGGTTCACTAGTTTAAAACCCAGATGTACCCTAAGCCCACCCGCACTGAAGACGTCTCTTTTGTGTACTTGTGGCACTTACAGGAAAACGGGTCAAAATCTGTCCTGGTCTACCAATAACACTCCTCCCCACCCCCCAACAGGATGTGTTGTATGCATAAAGAATGCCAAAATAGCTCCGTGTGACAATAAGGAATAAGTCAGGAATGTTCATCTGCCCCCACTACATACCTGCACCACCCTCTTAACACTTGGTCCAAAATAGATCACGGAACTACGTAGCCAGACACCCCAACTTGTTTTTCTCTGTCAAATTGCATGCAGAAGTAATGTCGTCATTCTGTTCCTGTAATTGTCAGATGCTGGAACCTCAGCTGATGACCTCCTGGTGCTTGGGCATTTTCTCTCTGTACAATAATTGGGTTTTTTTTTTTTTTGTTTTTTTTTTTTTACATGTTTTTATATATACCGTATTTTCCACTCGATTATAAGGCGCATTAAGTAGTGTTGATATTCCCGATTGAGATGCCGGATTTTTGCACCGCATATGGATTGAACCAGGACTGATCCCAGGACTGTACCTATTGGACTAAACCAGAATTAATCTTTGAGATAACCGTTGAGCGGCGGCCTTGATTATCGTAACGGAAATATTTATTTATTCATTCATCTTCCAACCTGCTTATACGCTTATTCGGGGACCACAGGGATCGGCTAAACTGGCAAAAGCTAGGTTTACACCCTGGACAGGTTTCCAGTCCATTGCAGGGCCACACATAAACGAACAACCACACTCACGCTCAGAAAGACACAATGTGAATATAATTAATCTTGCTATATCCCATATCACAGTTTGTGTGGATAAACATTATTACACGATATGGTCTGTGTTTTATATTCGACGTTCCCCTTTCCGCTGTCTTTGGCCTGACTAGAAGAATGGGTTTTTGGTGTCTAAATCCCGAATATCCGCCTCCGAATGTATTAAGGCTTCAGATATGGGTCATTGCTTGGGTTTCTCTGAGCTTGGAATGTGTTGTCTGTGTTATAAATAGTTTAACTCTGGTCTGTGTATTAATAGAATGTGTGGGTAGATACCGACCCCGAAAGCTGGTGCAGTTTGACGAGTGCAATAGAGAGCTTTTAACTACGTGCTAGGTCATGGATATTTATAAGCGAAATTCTGGTGTAAAGACTTGCAGAATGGAGACGTATCCAATGTAAAAGATGTGTATGAGAGAACCTCGAGTTACCCTGGCTCCAAGGAGGACAATATTTTATTATCCATCCGATTCCATCTTCCAACTTTTAAACTTTAGTGACTTTTGTTTAGCCCATCGTTATTAAAAGCTTCTTGACCTAAACGTTACCATCATCTACCAGTATTATCGACCATATGTCAATATGCCTCCTTCCCATCATGCCATCCTGGAGGTATGAGATGTGTCAGAGAAGTCATTAGTCAGAACCCATTCTCTCATTCGCTCGAGTGTCCTCAGGGGAAAATGCGCTAACAGTGTGGACAGGACGGAAGATCATTAGCTAATGTAGGTGATCTGTCAGTTCCTGGCAGAGCCGCAGCTGTAGGGATGGGACGAATCTACGGTTCTAACCGACTTCCTTTCTCACTGTTGTGAGTAGCTTTAGAATTCGCTGTGTATGTAAACTGGACTTTTTAGTTTTTACCCAGAAAAATGTTAATTTCGGTTAGTTTGTTGACCTGCAACTATTTCATATTTTTGGTGTAATTTGGGTTCGAAATGTCCCTTTTATTCTGGTTTCCTCCCACAGTCCACAGTGTCCTGCAGAGTTTAGCTCAAATACTAATTATACACATTCATTCATACATTCATATTTTTACCCGCTTATTCCCTAATTCTGGGTCACGGTGGTCTGCTGAAGCCTATCCCAGCGCACATAGGGCGAGAAGGGGGGGGGGTGTACACCCAGGACAGGTCACCAGTCCATTGCAGGGCGCACATAAATGAACAACCACTCACACACACATTCACTCCTATGGGCATTTCAAAATCGCCAATCAATCTAATGTACATGTGTTTGGACTGCGAGAGGAAAACAAAATTCCTGGAGAAAACCCACACAAGCGCAGGGTGAACTCAGCGCAAGAAAGACCTCTGGCCTGGGAATCGAACCCAGGATCTTTTTGATGTGAGGCGACTGTGCTAATCATTACGCCACCGTGCCAGCCTAATTGTACATCTGAATTGGCTAACTTGCGTGTTGCTACGTATACTTGAAACTTACAGGCAGGTGTGTTGAGGCAAATTGCGGGACACCGGCCCCACAGGACCCCAGTCATTTGATAGTACTTTAACTATCAGTGGTGTTTAGTGATTGGTTATTGGAAACAGTGGTGAAAACATATTGGCCAATGGAAACGGAAGGTCGATAAACGGTATAGAGGCCTGTATCTCTGCTAGTTGCTATTGTCAGCTGGAAATGTCTATAGTGTTGAATGTGGGAAGTGGGGGATAAAATGTTGGACTGATACCAGAAAGACCAGGGTTCGATGTTGACTTCCAAGTAATCACTATGGGCCCTTAGCCAAGGCTCTTAACATCCAATTGCTCGGTTGTACAAAAAACAGATCAAATGTAAGTCGCTCTGGATAAGAGCGTCTGGCAAGTGCTGTGGATGTAGGTTTGTTGGTGGGTTATTTTCTTAGGATGAATAAAGGATAAACACGCCTAAAAATCTTAAAGACTATCTAGTATTCTATGAGATACTTGTAGCAGAACAGATACTGGGCACTACTGGTCTGCCAGCACATCCATTTTTCCTTCTGCCTTAATGGAATTACAAAGACAGAACTGATCTCCGTTAGCTCTCGTTCGCTTGCACATTCATGCATTGTGATGAGGTGTGGATGATGTTAAGTCAGTAAGTGTGCATTCCATCCCTTTATTCCTGCTAATGCGACTGGAGCTCTGGTTTCATCTAAGAGATGACCTCATGCACACTTCTTAGCACTTCCTGTCTGAGGCGCCCATTAGAGCCGACGCCATTCGCCAAGGTAACTGGTGAAAGCCTGTGATTGAATTCACCGAGTTTAGGTTTTGCTGAATCATTGTGCGGCCGATAATGTTGATCAGGTTCAACCGTAAAGTTTTAAGAAGTTTGACTGTCTAATTTAAAGAAGAGCATAGGTTTGGGTAAGGGGGTTAGAAGATCGACAGTCGTGTAATGGCACAGGGATTAACAACTGTTTTTCTATAAATCCGCTCGGTAATCCATGTGATCACTCCACAGTATGTGTATGTGTGGTTGTGTTTTTCAGCCAAGGGTGGGCAACCCATGTTCCTTGAGTTCCTCAGTCCGCTCAATTAAAAGCTGTGACCATTTCCTGATACCATCTTTTTTAAACTTTCCTGCTTGTTCTCCAATCATCCCTGTTTACAACTGTTTACTTGGAGATGGTGCACCCAAGCCTAGTCAGCAATGGGGAGGGCAGGGATAGGTGAAATAGAACAGTTGTACAATAGAGGTCATCTATTGTACAGCGCCCCTGGAGCAGGAAGTGTTAAAGATTTTGCTCAAGAACCCAACAGTGGTAGACTGTCCCAGTCTTCCTTGGCGGTGGTAGGGCTTCCTGGTTTTCCGATGAGCAACTGAAAATCATCACTGCACCACAAGTCTGAACATAATGATGTAACAACAAGCTTATCCAACGCAAGGTTGTCCCGAAATTGTCATTGAGAAGAGTTTTGTGATGTTTCTACACGGCATGCATTAGTCGTCAGGTTTTCAAAACAAGATCTCACAGGAGTGTGTGTGCGTTTCTGCTGTGGCTTCTGCTCTCCATCACGACTGCTTTTCTTCTGGCTTGTACTTTCTGCTTTCTCAAGTAAATAGATCACTTTATTCCCAATCTTTAGGTCCCTGTAATTTTTGTATTCATAATATATTTATTCAATTGAATAATCCAGGCTTAAGCTGCCAGAAAATCTGCCGTGTATGAAGGATGTTTGGGCGAGTCATGTTACACAGTCCCTCCTTAGTCAGACAGAGGAAGCTAATTTAGGATCCTCCAAGGAAAATCATGCTTATCGACACTTTTAGAAAGCAGGGCTCAGAGAGAAGGAGAGAAATGAAGAATGGTGTAATGTGACGGAAGAGTTTTCAGGATGCATGGATGGTTAGATGAATGGATAGAGATAGACGGATTGGAAAAGGATGTCAAGGCCAAATGGGTAACAAGATTCTGAGTTTGCTTTAGTTAAGGTTTTGGCCAGTGGGCGGATGGCGTGCTTGAGTCGATTTAGATATATAAATGAAGAAACTGACAGACGAACGATTCATATCATGCTTTCAGAGGTGTAGGCCAAGCGTAAGTATGGATGAACACACTATATTGCCAAAGGTCAATAACACGCGTGATGGCAAATTCTCATTTTTGCTGTTGGATGAAGCTCCAGTTCTTCTAGTAAAACCTTCCAGTCCAATGTTGTGCTTGAATGTGAAAATCTCTTCATTCATTTCCAACAGTATTAGTGAGAACAGACACTAATGTCAGGTAAGGAGGTCTGGGGACGGTCAGTCACCATTCCAGTTCATCCCAAAGGGATATGGTAGCCTAGTGGTTAAGGTGTTGGACTAGTACCAGAAAGACCAGGGTTCGATTCCCACCTCCACCAAGCAACCACTGTGAGCCCTTGAGCAAGGCCCTTAACCCACAATTGCTCAGTTGTAAAAAAGAGACCAAAGGGTACATTGTGTTTGATACAAATATGAAAAACTTACCCATGTTTTTCTTCTTTTGTCTTCCAGATATCTGCTTGATGGTGCGACTTTAAGACGTTAATGGAGACCACAAAGTTTGCTATTGTTAAGGTTGATCAAACCTTCCTCGTCAATGCCTTTTTTTAAAACTCTGTGGCTTGATTAGAGACGTGTGAACAGTTTTGACAGAAAATGACTGGCGACTACCTAAAGCGGAACATTTCCATTGGTTCTGACATCTCAAAAAGGTACTAAATATGCTGCAAAGACTGGGATCTACATTCCTTTTGGTGGATTGAATGTTTTCTTTCAAATTCTGTGCGACCAAGGGGAAAAGCAGAGGTGTGTTGATTATTTTTAAGTGGACACTGCTTATAGAGACCGTGGAGGAATTTAAGAGGGTTTGTTGGCCCTTGGTGGGTCGCATCCCAGATCTTTTACTTCCCTCAGGCCTTTTAGGCCTTTCTTTCTTCATTACCCTATCCCCCCAGCTTCCACAATTCGCCCCTCACTGGCCACAGCTGTCCTCTCTCCCCGTTCCCGTCCCCACCATCCCATTCCCAGTCCCCATCCTTCCCCTAGCCACCCCACACCCCACCCTTCCATGGCCACCAGCACAGCCAGAGAACACCTTCTTGTGGTGCGAAGACGCAGCCCGCACATGCGATACACGCTTGGACCGGAAAACCTGCGCAGTAACGTCAATGGTGGAACATCCAGAGGTGGTGCTACATCCGAGATGGGTCTACAACGGGCCAACAGTGATACAGACCTGGTCACTTCAGACAGTCGCTCCTCCCTTACTGCCTCCACCTATCAATTCACGCTGGGAAGAGAACAGAACCTTGTTATCTCCTGGGACATTAAGGAGGAGGTGGATGCTACAGACTGGATTGGATTGTATCACATTGGTGAGAATGTTTTATTTGGACTTTTACTTCCATTTATATGTATAACATTTAGCAGACGCTCTTCTTTAGCAGAGTCTCATCATTGAACAGTTCAATACTGGTACAAACTGTTGAAAGAGCAGCATGAATACTTTTTTTGGTTGAGTGCTAGGTAAGAAAAAGGTGGGTCAAAACATTTCTTGAAAATAGACGATGGTTCATTCCATCATCTTGGTGTAAGTAGAGAGAAAAGTTTTAAATCAGACTTGTTTCTTAGGGGATCACAAGTCATGTGGTGCCATGCAAGGAATAACAAGGGTAGAAGGATGCTGCTCTGTAGGCAAGCATTAACGCTTTGAATTTGATGCATGTAGCTACGTGGTGCCAGTGAAGAGGGTCAGCGTTGGTTTGGTGTGTGAAAACTTTGGTAGGTTGAAAATAACACGTGCAGCTGTTTTCTGAATCATCTTACTACTGAAACTGCAAAGAGCGAGTTTAAGTAGTCTAGTTTATAAATTAGACGATACTTCACAAGTAACTGATTGGCCTGAGTAGATAAAAAGGGTCCAATCCTTCTGATGCTATGGAGGAGAAATGTTTAGGATTGTGTCAAGTCAGCAATATGTAAGGAAAAGGATAATTGATATCTACGGTTACCCCAAGGTTGCGAGCGATGCTCAAAGAGGAGATCAGTAAATTGTCCAAGTTGATTGCAAGATCGAGACATGGGGATGAGTCCGCTGGGATGAAAAATAGTTTTGTTTTGCAAGGGTTGAGTTTCAGTTGGTGGAGCTGACATCCATGATGATATGTCTGCAAGTCAAGCTGAGATGCTGGCAGAAGCTGTGTGTCAGATGGAGAAAAGGATACAGCTTGGTGGTATACAGCATAACAATGGTAGGTAAACCTTTGTGAGAAAAGAGGACCAAGTACTGAGCCTTGTGGGACACCAGATGTACTCTCCGTGTTACCTGGAATAAATTGCCTTCACAGACTGTCCAGAGGGCAATCTCTGTAGAGTGATCAACTTTGAAGCCAGTCTGGGGTCTTGAAAGTGTTTCTGTGTGAGGAAGAAGGACGGCTGATTATAGACAATGTGTTCAAGTTATTTTTAAAATAAAGAGAAAAGCGATACCAGTCTGTAGCTGCTGATGTTTGAGGGTGTCCAGTGTGAGGTTCTTCAGGATGGGGGTAACCTGTGTTCTCTTGAAAGTTGTCGGTACGTTGCCTGTCCTCTACGTCGGTCCTCCCTCACCAACAGTATATTGTCCTATACTATTAACTTCCTGTAATTGTAGCAAACCGCATTCTTCTAGTGAAAATATAATTTGTTTATTATTTGCCAACTGCTTAAGCATTGAGAAATGCTCCGTAACACCGTGGCATGGTGTTCTTCCTGTATTTTGATGCTCTAATAAGCCAGGAATATGAAAGCAGGACAAGTGTGTGTGTGTGTGTGTGTGTGTGTGTGTGTGTGTGTGTGTGTGTGGCTGTGTGTGTGTGTGAGTGCGTGTGTGGCTTTGTGTGTGTGTGTGTGTGTGTGTGTGTATGTGTGTGTGTGTGTGTGTGTGTGTGTGTGTGTTTGTGGCTGAGTGCGTGTGTGTGTGTGTGTGTGGCTGAGTGTGT
>JAOTRA010000020.1:689026-699235 GCA_026260255.1 Pseudolaguvia tuberculata
TGTGTGTGTGTGTGTGTGTGTGTGTGTGTGTGTGTGTGTGTGTGTGTGTGTGTGTGTGTGTGTGTGTGTGAGTGTGAATAAACATGTAATTAAGGAATTAACATGTAATAAGATAAATGAATGAAAGAATGGATTAATCACGGAAATCGACCGAAATTATTAATCATATTAATTAATAATTAATCATTACTTATTGTAAGTCGGAGTCGATTCCCGCCAAAAGAACCAAACACTCTTAGGCGCCGTAACTGGAACCCAAACAGAGACCGGAAGTGAAATACATCTCTCTCGTGCGTGGGTGCAGATGCATTGTGGGATATCAGTCAAGAAATTATCCCGATTTCTACATAAGAAAATGGCAACCGACATTGAACAGATTTTTCGGGATTTTGTGATGAATAAAATAAAAGAAATTGAAGATGAAAGCCAGGATAAGAGGTAACTTTAATTATTATTTCCAAACGATCAATAAAATTATACAGGAAGTGCTTTGTGTTTTCATGTAGTACTGTTGCTAACTAAGCGGGCCTGCTTAGCAACAAGCTAACTGGCTATAATTCAGTGCAGTGCGGATGGGAGAAAGTCAACGCTTTAGATGTTTAGACATCTACGCTTTAGATGTCGATTTTTTTTAACCTATAACTAGCTGCGGTTTTGCCGTTGTTGCTATAACTTAAAATCCGAGCGCTTGGTTATGTTGTTTGATCATTAGCAGCGTTTGCGGATCTGTACAGGAGACGACAGATGGCGTCACAGCCATTTCTCATCCTAGTGTTATGATCGTTCATTCATTTCTGTTCTAACCCGAATATTCCCTAATTCGGGATCACGGGGGTCTGCTGGAGCCTATCCCAGTGCACATAGGGCGAGAGACAGAGATACACCCTTGGACGGGTCGCCAGTACATCGCAGGGCCACACATAGACGAACAACCATTAACACTCACTCACTCCTATTGGCAGTTTAGAATCACCATTCAACCTAATGGATATGTTTTTGGACTGTGGGAGGAAAATAAGGTACCCGGAGAAAACATGCAATTAGTAGAGCATGTAATCTCGGCACAGAAAGATCCCTCGGGAAGCGAACTTGGGACCTTCTTGTTGTGAGACGACCGCCTCTGCGCTACCCAATGTTATGGTTATTTTCTTGATAAAAAGAAAAAAAATAGTTTGATTAATATCTTTTTTTTCCACTCAGCATTAAGCCAGAGTTTGTTTATTTACATTTAACCCAGGCAAGATTTACACTAGTCATTCAGAAGGAAATCCTGCTTAAAATCTCCAGTTTCTAAACTGGTGGCCGACGACTGCTGTCCTGTTAGAACCTTCAGTCACAGTGACTTTTTTTCCCCCTCTTTCAAAATTAACCAATCATTGATTATGTGGAAAAGAGGTGAAGCGAGTGCAGACGGGTTGAACTTGGACTAGTGTGAGCAGAAAAATATCAAAGGTTAAGAAGATATTGATGAGAGAGTAACCTCATTTGATGCAGGCAAAAGGAAGCAGAGCAGATGATGCAACATTTGTGCAACAAAAGTGGTAAAAGTAACATTGATGTAGCACAGACGAATAAAATGGCATGATGAAATATATTCGAGTAACATGGAAGGGAAATATATCCATTTAACCGGTGTTAAACTGTTTTTTCCCAGCCATGAAGACAAGGTGGAATCTACTAATGGGGCGGCTCACTTAAAACAAGAGCCTGGAGTAAATAAGGAAGCAGCTTCGTCTGAATCGTTAAGCACAGCCGCAGGTGAGTTTCTCCTGTTCTCTGACAGACAAGAACCTCCAATCATGACAACTAATGTCATGTCTTTCTGTTGTAGATAAAGGCTTAATCATGGAATCCCAGGGCAACAGTGGCAAAGAAGTGAATACTAAACACAAGAAATCGAAAAAGCACAAAAAACACAAAAGCAAAAAGAAGAAAAAAAAGCACAAGGGAGTAATAGGAAGCAGCTCCGAGTCAGAGTCGCAAGGAAGGTAAGAAATTTACATACTAATGATTTTAAATAGCGAAAGATGGAAAAAAAATTAGATTAATAATAACAGTAGCAATAATAAAGAACTACAAAAAGTGAAGTGGTAGTTCAGTCCTGGTCCAGACCTGAAAGACCAGGCTTCAATTCCCAGTACCAGTAGGCCACAACCGTGGGCTTCTGAGCAAGGCACTTAACCCCCGCTGGCTTAGTTGTTCTGTATAAGGGTGTCTGTTGTAATTGCTGAGCTAAAAAGCATTGAGGTTTGAGGATATTTTAACAGGCAAAATATTTTTAAAAAATTACTATTATTAACTGAAATTAGAGGTAGGGCTGTCACAATTATCGAACTTGGGTGACAATTAATTGTTAGGCAACAAATAATTGCAATTATATCTGTATTGGTGCTTTAATGCTTGTTTTTTTAAGGATTTGATAATGAATTGTAAAACAAATTAATATTACAAAAGCAACTGAAATCATTTTATAATTGCTCCAATTTATGCCTTAACACTCTATTGTAAAGTTTTAAAGAGGTAAATAAATCCATATTTTGCATCCTGTCAGTAATGTTTAACTGTTTAGCAACTAATACATGCAAAGTTTGCATTTTCTTCCCGCACTTGCATGAGCTTTCTCCGGCTTTTTCTTCTCATTTCGGCTGCTCCTGTTAGCGGTTGCCACAGCGGATCACAAAAAATGGCATAATCTACTTAAAAATAGAATACATTTTGGTAGCCTGGCTGGAAGATACCATAGCTGACAGTCTAGCAATTTTGCGAGTTTGTTTTATAGCGTCACAGTTCAGACTATTTGTTGTCTGTCTCACTACAGAAAGTCACAGTCATAAAGGTAATGTCTCGCATGTAGTACAGGCTTTACAACAGTTTAAGATAACGTGTAAAAATAAGTAAGAAGTTTTATTGATTCTATTAAATCAGGTTTCCCAGTAACCCTCAGCCCCACAATAAATTTTTACAAGTATATTTTGTAATTGAATCCCCATCCAGGTCTAATAAAATTAACATTCTTTTGAGTCATTTATTTTACATTCATTTGTGTTGAACCTTTAGTTTGTATAATAGAAATTTTAGATTTGGTTTCTGTTCTTTTTAGTGCAAAGAAAAAGAAAAAAAAGAAAAAGAAGAAACACAATCATGAAGAGAAGGTAACAAAGGTTGATTCTCATTCTGGAAGCTCCTCAGAGTCTGAGTCCAAGGCTGAAATGAAACCCCTGAGTGAAACTGTTAAAACCTCATCAGGGAAAATACTTCAAGATTTACCCGACATTATTCCTAAGCTCGACACCACTTCTGACAAATGCAAAGAAGTTAAAAATGACAAAAGAAGCTCTAGTCGCTCCAGAACATCCAGGCAGGACAAAACTTTGAAAAGGCAACGCTCTCATTCCAGCTCCCCAGCAAAACAGAAAACAAGGCGTAGATCAGAATCCCGGTCACCGAAAAGATCAAGTCCAAGAAGACAGGATACACAGAAAAGATGGAGAAGTAGATCCAGGTCAGTATCCCAACGCCAGAAACAGCGGTCCGGATCTCATACAGGCAGAAGAGACAGACATTCAAGATCAGGCTCACGGTCAAGACGCAACAGATCAAAGTCTAATATAGGAAAGAGCAGGAGATCTCGGTCAAAAAGTAGATCTCGCTCACATCATTCGGGAGTGTCTAGTTCTGGGGAACGGGATAAGCGGTCTTCATCCATTTCCCATTCGAGATCTTTTTCAGATCAGCATCCTGATGAAGAAAACCAAAAGAACGTGTCTACAGAAATAAAACACGAAGTGTGTCTAAGCAAAAGTTTAAATGAACAAAGTGGAGACCAAGACAAAAGTCAGATTGTGCTCATAAACCCCACTGCTAGTGTTAAACTTGGTGTTCTAGATGATGACAAGGTTACCAGACCTGTTGGCTCCTGGAAACCGATTCCATTCCTGAATGTAGGTGTGACTGTTTCAGATTCTGCTGTTTCAGACACTATGCCAATGGATATAAAAGAAGTTTTAGTTTCTACCCCGGTTGATTCTGGAGACCTCCACCAGACTGAAAAAATCGAAGATGAACTCTCTCGAGCCGAATTAAAAGACTCCCAAGTAATTAAACAGAACCAAGGGTGCTCAAAATCGCCTTTGGGGAAAAGATCATCCTCCTCCCGCTCTCCTTTAAAGCGAAGGAAGTCCAGATCATCCTCCAGAAACAGCAGAAAGTCTCCTCTGCACCAGAAAAGATCCAGTTCGAGAAAACTGACTAGACATTCTAAATCCAAGTCGCCCAAAAGAAAAAGGTCAAAGTCCCAATCGCCAGGACGCCAAAGAAGGTCTAGGGTCTCTGATAGAAATCGTTCAAAATCTAGGCACAGGTCTCGCTCTAAATCCAGGAGGTCTCGGTCGGGCTCACGCAGGAAACGAGGTGCTTTCAGGAGTCGGTTGTTTAGTCAGCGAGATCGCTGGAAACGAGAACCGAGCCATTCTCCAGTCGTCATCCTGCGGAAGAAAAGATCGCCCCCACGAACTCGTCGCAGCGCTAGCAAGACACCTCCACGTATTACTGAGCTCGGTATAATTTTTCCCCTCCCATTTTATTACAAGTTGTCATTAGTAATGTAGTATGCTTTTTATGTAGACAGTTACAAAGAACAAATATGACGAGTAAGTCGTAACTGCACTTACAATTTTTAACTACACTTAAAACTTATCTTAACTCGTCAAATATATTTGTAAAGCATAACAAAGAAAATAAGTCTGGTGTTAAATATCAGTACATTTTGTATGACCGTGAAATACACAATATACAGCCAAACTTTGTAGTCACCATCACACGTTTCTGCAGTTTTTTCCTATACTGGTATCTAAAAGTTGAACACACAATTGAATAGGATGTTTACATGCATTTAATTTCATATTTATTGTAAGTAAATGGTCTAAACTGTAAGCCCCAGCATTAATAACTCAATAGTGTGTTCTGGTTGGAGTCGAATAAATCTGGTGTTCTGCACCTCGACCTACAAATGTACAATCAGAACGCATCAGTGTGTGAGGGTCAGGGTTCCACATAAGATTAGACCTTTTAAGTTAAATTAAATTCTTGATTTGCATTTGTCCACTAATTCCCCCCCCCTTTCCTCTTCCAGATAAAGAACAACTGCTTGAAATCGCCAAAGCTAATGCTGCAGCTATGTGTGCTAAAGCTGGTATGCCAATTCCTGAGAGTCTGAGGCCAAAAATCCTTCAACTGCCCTTGCCAAACCCAAACCCCTCACCGTTTCCCTTACCCATGCCTCTTCCTGTTAATCTCCCTATGGGAATGCAAGGAATGGCGAACATGACCATGAACGCTGCTGTGGCTAGTATGACTGCCGCAACCATGACCGCAGCTCTGTCTGGCATGAATGCACTTGCTGTCATGCCGCAACTAGCCCCCTTGCCTACAATTACCAACAAGCCTCCACCCTCAGCCGCACCCAATCTAAATCTGGTCACTATTGAGGAAGCCAAAAAAAAATTGGCAAAGCAAGCAAACAACTACAGCATCAAAGAGCTCACAGAGGTAAGAATTCAACCAATTTCCCATCACAATTCCATCTCAAAACTGTTTTTGAAAAATAATTGTAATTTTTTTTTTCTTTCAGAAATGCAAAAAAATTGCAGAAAGTAAAGAGGAGATGGTTGTTGCAAAGCCACATATTTCAGATGATGAAGATGACCGGCCCTTTGGAGGTGTTGCCCTTAAGGAGAACAAGGGCATTACATTCAGCCTCAGTGTATGTATGACAGACCGTTTTACCACGATCAGTTATAATTTTGCTTATTTATAATGGTGCAAATGAAAATGTGCTTCAACAGCATGAACGGTTGAAGATGGTCTGTTGCAGATGTTTCAAACATAAAACAGACAGATGCTCTTCAACCAGTCATGATATGGAATCTCTCTCTAATTTTTACAGTAACCTCCCTCCTCTTCCTGTGCCACCATGTCCCTCCTCTTCTTCAGAACCCCTCCGTGAAGCCGGCAGTACGGACCGAGGCTGCTTTTGCCAAGGAGTTCCCGGTGTCCTCAGGATCGCAGCATCGCAAAAAAGAGGAAGATGGAGTTTACGGAGAATGGATGCCTGTGGACAAAAAGACTGATAAAGCAGGAGCTCCTTCAGCACCCGCTGGGGCTGAGGATCAGGGTAAAGCAAATGACAGCGTCTTCCCCCAGGCGCCCTCGCAGGTCACTTTCCTCTTCTGTATTGCTAACAGTCTCTTGTAACCGTTTGATATATAGCAGTTTTAAAATAAATTTTTTTGGATTTTATTTTCCCTCTTTAGCCAGTGGACATCACACTTGCGATCAGTGAAAGGGCGGTGGCACAGAAGAGACTTGCGGAGAATCCCTTTGACATTAATGCCATGTGCATGCTGAATCGTGCACAGGAGCAGGTAAGCTTGAAGCCAGTGATGCATTTTATTGGTCAAAATTATTGGAAAACTTGTCTGTCATGTTCATCTAGATTTCCTCCTAGATTGTGTTGGGTGAGTGACTGTGGGGATTAGATACTAACGTTGAGGTGCAGAGGTCTGGAATGCAGTGTTCAAGTTCATCCCAAAGGTGTTCAGTGGCATCGAGTTCTATTTAGGGCTCTACAGGGTACTAGAGTTCTTCCACTTTCACCAGAACATAACATGAGGATCGATGCACATGGCTCCTGTCATGCTGGCGTGTTTTTGGCTTAATTTTGTTTATTTTATTATTGAGAAATTAAATAAAATGATACTACGTTCAAGGACATTTTATATCAGCACATAAGTACGTGCGGTATTGTTTGTAGCAACAGCTTGGGAGTGACACAATTATGTGGGTTTGCTGTTGGTGTACACAATTGTCTGGCTATAGTGTGTATAAATAAAAAAAATCCAAAATAAAAGTGAATACTTTTTTTATTAGATAAACATAAATATTGTGATATTAATTGCTCACTTTTCCAGATTTTATTTTTGTCTGCACTGTACTTAATTGTCTGAATGTAGCACTATGAGGTCCCGGAGAAACGCATTGTATTTATTTATTTCGTTCTCTTCTTGTAACGTTTTCTTTTTAAAATCTATTTTCTTTTATTTGTCTTTCTTTTTCTTTCTTTTCCAATCTTGTCTCTGCCGTTGAGACAAATCGATGGATTTAAGCACCGGGACAGGTAATACTGTTGAAGTCTGTGTGACCCAGGCTGATCCCACCCCTCCTCTCCCCTCTGCTGAATATCGGTCCTATTGTCTTAAAATATACATATATGATTCCCCTTAAAAATAACTTATCCAGGAAAAAGTAGAACGAGTTGAGGAACAATAGAATTAAACCCCTTAAACAGTAATTCAGTAACATAAACAAAAATCTTGTCACTTTTTTTTTTTACTTTTTAAAGGATGTCCATCGAACCAAGGCAAAAGTCTTTATGTAACCTAACTTCTCTTTCTGTCCATTCAAATCTGGTCCAATGGAACAAAAGCACATTGATAATCTCAGGCAAACCGTTAGTCACTGCTGATGTTTCGTACCAGTTTGGCCTTAATTGGTTGTATCTTTTCAGGTGGATGCTTGGGCCCAGTCCAACACTATTCCAGGTCTGTTCACGGGCTCCACCGGTGCTCAGGTGCTTTCATCTGAAGAGCTGTCCAACAGTGGGCCACAAGCTTGGATTAAAAAGGTAAAGTCATGAACCAAGTGCCAGAATTTGGAACAATTTGGTACAAAAAAAGTGTTTTGTTCAAAAGTTATAATTTTCTGATTGGTTTCTAGACAAACATTGTCACAAGCTTGTTATTCCTCCCTCCACACACTTGAAGGGGAAATGGTTCTTTTTTTCCCACCGATTCCACACAGTTCTTGTACCAGGGCCGTTGCTGCTTTAGAACCCAACTCTTAATCCAACCACAACTACTCAACAAAGTATTAATTAAGATAATTGAAGTGTGTATGATTTAATATATATTTGTGGAGTAGGCAAACCTTTCCACCTCATGCCGATCATGCAGATCTCTTTTGTCTGGGTGTGTGTGTGTGTGTGTAAAATTCTGTTGTAGCAGGTACAATGCAAGAAGGGCGTCACATCTCACTGATAGTCTGTAGACTAATTAGTAAATTATCTCTGAAAGATGGGGAGGAAGGAAGAGCACCTAAAGTAAGTCACTTAGAGCAAAACCGTTCTGTAGTACAAGGTAGATTAGCAGAAAATTCTGGCTTGTCGGAGACTAGGCGTGTCCCAGACAACCCAAACATGTCAGTGACGTTCACAGTAAAACCTTTTTCCATTTTGTTAAAATAAATGAAAGATAATTACTTAATAAATGTCAGGGTTAATTACCCTTAACCAACTGTGACTATGATTTGTTCTTCGTCAGACCATAAGAAATGGACCCCTGTGTCACTCGGTTGTCATAATGTCAGACCGTCAATAAGAGTAATCTGTGACTCGTTCCCACCTTTTCTTGTTATGTGCGGCAACTAGGGCTGTCACAATTATCAAATTTGGCTGATGTTTAATTAAAAAATAATTGTGAATACAGCAATTTATTGCCTGTTTAACGACTAATTGTGAAAATATTTTATAATGGATGAATAGTTTTTTATGGAAGTCCATATTTTCTGTCCTGTCTGGTGTTTATTTGATTAGCAATATACAGATTAATTGATCATCTTGAGTCGTCAACAAAACATGAGCCGGTGTTGTTTGGGTTATTGAAGCGGTGCTTCGAGTGCGAGAAAGCCCGGACATTCCAACTTTCATTTCAACTCACTCACTCACTCACTCACTCACTCACTCGGGCTGAAAGTAGGATGATGCAGGTATTTGCAGGTCCCCCTACATGTGCAACATTTGCGTTTAGGCCAAATAATTGCAATCGTACGATTATTATTATTTTTTTTAAATAGCTGTGACTGTCCACGAGACTGCATGTTATTCCCAACATTTCATTGGGGGAAAAGAAAACCATTGTAAACCATTAACTGGCTGCTTTTTGTAGATAACTGATTTCACCGTAGGATTATAAGCAATTAACAAATACATTTAACACCTTGGGTTAAATATGTGAACATGGAATCCAATCTCTTGTGTAACATAGTGACTAAAGAAAATAAATAAATAAATAAATAGGATCCCGTGGACTCATTACTGTTCCAAAAGCTCATCTGTGTCGGTAGCTTGTAGACCTGAAGTGTTATTTAATAAAATTCTTTTAAAGGTGTGTTTTATTGTTTTTTAGAGCGAACTGGATGTTATAAAAGACTCAAACATATATTAATATTCTGTTTTATGACACATTGACTAATCAATGTCTGGCAAATGTGCTCTCGCAATGAAAAGGAAAAAAAAATTCAGGTTTTAGGTTTACATTGATGCTGACACGGTTTATTTTCCTTCTTTCTTTTTTTATTTTAACACCTCGTATTTATGGTCCATTGTAAGTGTTCAGTTTGGGTTTAAAGAAAATTCACAAGGTTTTTTTTGTACCCTGTTTATTTTTATATATTTTTTTAATTTAAATTTTATCCACGCTGACGGGGCTTTTGGGTGGGTGACTGGTGCAGGGGTGGAAGAGGGGTGGGGGTTCACAGTGTGCCCTGTGAACTCTCACCACTCTATATGGAAACTTGTTGCAGGCTCAGTCCTTGTAGCTGCCTTGTTGCCATGGTCACTGTCAGGCCCCTTCTATTCACGTCAGATGCACAGCCGATGATGAGGGCCTAGGTACGTACGTCATCATACAGCACCCATATTACTATTCACGTGGATATGTTTCCACACTAATGAACTTTTTATTGCCATACCTGTGTGTGTGTGTTTATGTATGTGTTTATGTATGTGTGCGTGTGTGTCAACTGAACTGGTGGGGTGGTAAGGTTGGTTTTTAATTGTTCAGTTACAGGAAACAAAATAATAGTTTTGGACAGATTCATTAATTAACTGTTTGTTTTTAACTTAGAAATTAATTTTAGATCATTGGGAATGTTGAGAACACTTAATGTAATGAATTTGTGCCGGTATGTTTAGGTTATTCCATGGATACAGAAGATAGCTAGTGTTTAAGTACAGTTCAACATCATAGATGGTTTTCAATTTCTTACTATTCCTTTTGTGCTTCTTTCTCTCCCTGTCTGTTTCCCTTTCTCTCTCTCTCTCTCTCTCTCTCTCTCTCTCTCTCTCTCTCTCTCTCTCTCTCTCTCTCTCCTCTC
>JAOTRA010000020.1:820101-834481 GCA_026260255.1 Pseudolaguvia tuberculata
CAACCCTCCCCATTTATCCGGGCTTGGGACCGGCACTAAGAATGCACTGGCTTGTGCAACCCTAATGGCTGGGTTCTCTGCAGCTCGGCAAGATAAACAAGCCAAATCATTTTACAGGCTCGGCTTGTGTGTGTGTGTGTGTGTGTGTGTTTAATGTCGCAACTGGTGGTTTTTTTTTTTTTTTTATTTTTTTTTTTTTTTATTATAAATATATTTTAAATATTTTATTACTGACCATCATTAAGCAGAAACCAAAAAAGGAGTTCCTCTTATTTGTGGAAATTACTTAACAACTTAAGATATACTGACCCGTGCGTGCGATGTGCCTGTGTGTTGAGCCCAGTTTTTAATGTTCTGGATGGAAATTCTGCAAAACTTGAATATACAGGATTTCCTTTCCTTTGGATCAGTTCCTTGAAGCTCAGCTTCTCGGCCTGCAGCCGCACCTGTTATTTGTTTAAACAAATGTCTGTTACAAAAACACACTGTAGCATCTTGTGATGGTGGCAATTTTAAAACATTTTTTTACCTTATTGTTTATACATAACTTAATACATTACAATATATTACATTGGAATAAACAAATACACGAACATCAAATACATAAACAGTCTGTTTATGTTAATTAAAATAAAATGTGTACATTGTAACATTCTAAAACATCATGCAATAAAAACCAGAACGTATGACTGCACTTATTAACATAACAGTCGGTGTTCAAAACCAGCACGGACATCAGTCCATTGCAGGACACAGACTCATGCAGACATTCACTCCTATGGTCAATTTGAAATCATCTATCAACCTAATGTACATGGTTTTTAGACTGTAGAAGAAAACCGGAGTACCCAGAGGAAACCTATGCAAGTGCTCTGAGAACATGAACATTCCACTGCCCTGGAATCTAATCTGGGACCTTCTTGTTGTGAGCTGCAGTTTGATGGATTCATCAATGCAGATGAATACAATGAGCAGGTTCAAGCAGAACCACCTTTTATTGTCCTCAGCAGCACCATCGTCTGGTTATGTGAATGAATCTGCACCCAAAATGGGGAAAAACTATTTTTTTAGACTACTAATAATATTTGAATACTGTAATCAAAAATGATGGCCCATCTCTATAAATCATAAGCATTGCTCTGTATGCACTCAAGAAGAGTAAGGGTAAAAAAATAAAAATGCATTTAATCCCCCCAAATACTGACGGTGACTGCCTAAATTACCTAGTTATATATTAGATATATTTTTTCTTTCTATAAACGAGGACAGGCAGGAATGTGGTAGGCATCAGATTCACTGAATATAGCTAAAATGTGAAATGTTCTGGTTCACTTTTGTTTTTTAAGGATGTGGACAAAATATAAAACATGACTATTTGGTCCTTCACAGGACGGCCGGGAACAGTATGAGCTGGCAGCTACTTCCGAACAGACTGGAAAGAAATCCAAGCCTAAGGGCAAGAAGGACAAGGATAAGGATATGGACGAACTTAAAAAGGAGGTGGACTTGGTAAGTTGTCTTCTTGCAAATTTTTATGGAACCATTTGGTCTAACATATAGACGGAAAGGAACACATCTGAAGCTTCTGTTTTTTTGTGTAAATATAAAATTATAGGATGATCATAAGCTGACTCTGGAAGAGCTGAACAGGAAGTATGGCACCGATCTTACAAGGGTAAGCTTGACTTTTTCTTGGAAATGTTCCTCTGTAGTTCTCTTGGATATCATGCATCTGGGGTAGTTATCATAGATTAGTGATATGAAATACTATCATAATAATTTGTCCACAATAATGATTCATCTTAACACCTGTGCGGGTTCTTGTGTATATTCTTCTCAATCTAATTCGGTATGATAGACTCTACCATCTCATTTAAATGTATTTTAGTTATTGATATCGATACTCAATACCTTATGTATTAAGTATTGATAACTTCTCCTGGCTAGAATTATCATTATAAAACTTGTAAAAATCACTTTGTTTACTAGGGATTGACAGCTGATCGTGCAAAAGAGATCCTAGCACGTGATGGCCCCAACGCCCTGACTCCTCCCCCAACCACCCCAGAATGGGTCAAATTCTGCAAGCAGCTATTTGGTGGGTTCTCCACTCTTCTGTGGATTGGCGCTCTTCTTTGTTTCCTGGCGTATGGAATTCAAGCAGCTTCAGAAGATGAACCGGCAAATGATAATGTAAGTAATAAAAAAAACAAAACATAATTGTGATTTTCTGAGGTGTGCAAAAGTGATTGAACCTCATTTGTAATTAATTTCTGTCACTTTACAGTTGTACCTGGGTATTGTGCTATCAGCAGTGGTTATGATCACCGGATGCTTCTCCTACTATCAAGAGGCTAAGAGTTCAAAGATCATGGACTCCTTCAAGAATCTTGTCCCTCAGGTACTTCCCAGATCTAATATTGGGGGACATGTGGTATTACATCTCCTTATGACGTTAATGATTTCTTGTTTAGCAAGCTTTGGTCATCCGTGATGGAGAGAAGATGAGCATTAATGCAGAGGATGTGGTTGTTGGCGATCTTGTAGAGGTTAAAGGTGGAGACCGAATTCCTGCTGACCTGCGTATCATTTCTGCCCATGGATGCAAGGTAAACACAACTCAAGTGTAGTCAGGGGAAACGGTAGCCTTGTGTTCTGTCTGTTTTTAATTGTGACTCATTTTAAGGACTTTTCTCCGTTGTAGGTGGACAATTCTTCACTTACTGGTGAATCTGAACCTCAAACTCGCACTCCAGACTTCTCTAATGAAAATCCCTTGGAAACGAGGAACATTGCTTTTTTCTCGACCAACTGTGTAGAAGGTATGTTTTCGATTACATTATCTCCGTTTCAAATGTATTTTCATGTAAAATGTTTGTCATAACTACATGATTTGGTTTCCCCTTTAGGCACAGCTAGAGGTATTGTCATCAGTACCGGTGATCGGACCGTGATGGGTCGTATTGCTACTCTTGCCTCCGGTCTGGAGGTTGGCCGAACCCCTATTTCTATCGAGATCGAGCACTTCATCCACATAATCACTGGCGTGGCAGTCTTCCTCGGTGTTTCTTTCTTTATTCTGTCACTGATTCTCGGGTACAGCTGGCTAGAGGCTGTCATTTTCCTCATTGGTATCATCGTCGCAAATGTGCCCGAGGGTCTGTTGGCTACTGTAACCGTGAGTACCAGTTTTATGCTCTGTATTAAGCTAGTTGAGCAGTTGGGGGTGTAGGGGTGTTGTGAATTGAACCAATCAATCTACTGATTAACAGATCTACTTATTTTGCACACTGGATTCTGATGTTTTCTGGTATTTGTTCAAAACACCTCTCAGAGAATCATGGTTTATTTCAGGATGTCTGTAGTTCAGTTTGATACTTTGCTAGTCACTGAAGTCACCAATTTCCATAAAAACCAAATGATCCCAAACAGAGACTGGCAGTATGCCTAAGGTTATCAACAAAAACCCGCAATCCATACTGCTGTAGCCTACTGTATGATAGGTTAGATTCTACAGTGATTCGCCATTTAGGCTTTCACTTGTACGGTGGCTACAGAGAATTTTTAACTTGTGTAAACATCTGACTCAGTATTCAAAAGCCAACACCCTTTTTTTTTTCTCTCATCATCTTGTCTTTCCCTTTTGTACAGGTGTGTCTGACTCTAACTGCCAAACGTATGGCCAAGAAGAACTGCCTGGTCAAAAATCTGGAAGCTGTAGAGACTCTTGGCTCCACCTCCACTATTTGCTCAGACAAGACAGGAACATTGACCCAGAACCGTATGACTGTGGCACATATGTGGTTCGACAACCAGATCCATGAAGCTGATACCACAGAGAACCAAAGCGGAACCTCTTTTGACAGAAGCTCTGCCACTTGGGCTGGTCTCGCTAGAATTGCTGGCCTTTGCAACCGTGCGGTCTTCCTTGCAGATCAGGATAACGTGCCAATTCTCAAGGTATTTATGGAGAGACTTTAAAACCAGACATTGATTTTATTTATTTTTCTTCTTTTCCAAGATTCTCTACTAGTGTGTCAGTGTTCTGCTCACTTGCCTCTAGGGGTAGTCCTAGGAGTGTCATTAGTTTTTCCTGAAATAACATCCTTGAGTACATACTGTTTAAATTCACTCGGCTGTGAGGTTGTAGGTCACATGACTGTCAATGCGGCTGATGTAGCACATTTATCTTACCCGCTTATTCGCTAATTCGGGATCATGGGGGTTTGCTGGAGCCTATCCCAGCGCTCATAGGGCAAAAGGTAGGAGAACCTTATTGTGAGGCGATCACTACGCCACGCAATGCCCTGTATTTTCATTTCTTTCATGCTAACCAGACTATATTTACATTTACAGCTCAAATGCAAATTGTTATCCTTATATTCTATCATTATTGTACAGTTGAGCAATTAAAATGGGTTAAAGGTCTTGCTTAAAGGCCCACTGTGGTAGTTTGGTGGAGCTGGGACTCGAAACCTCAGGCTTTCTGGTATTGGTTCTTAACCACTAAGCCACTCCCTCCCTTCTCACATTTCCTTTTTTTTTTTTTGTCTGTTTAATTTGATGCTAACACATACATGTTAACACCGTTGCCTCACAGCCGGAAAATCCTAGGTTCAAGTGGTCTTTCTCTGCTGAGTTTGCATGTTGATTGGTAATTTCTAAATTGCCCATATAAGATTGTGTTAGGTTTTTTTCTGTGTGGCTCTGAGATGGACTGGCAACCTTTCCAGGGTGTACCCCTGTGCCTTCTTTTGTTGTTTACTTGTAGTGAACTTCGTTGTGTGTCACACTTTTTGTCATTATCATAACACTGAAACACAATGTGTAACCTTAGAGAGATACTGCAGGAGATGCATCAGAGTCTGCACTGTTGAAGTGTATCGAACTCTGCTGTGGCTCGGTGAAGGAAATGAGGGAGAAATTCACAAAGATTGCTGAGATCCCTTTCAACTCCACCAATAAATACCAGGTAATACGAGCCGCTTACCTATACAATCTGCATTCCGCTTGCCTTCTACCAATTTGCTAATGCCGCCTACTCCATTAGCTGTCCATCCACAAGAACCTCACTGATGGAGAAACCAAACACTTGCTCGTGATGAAGGGAGCTCCTGAAAGGATTCTGGACCGCTGTTCGACGATCATGCTTCAAGGAAAAGAGCAGCCGTTGGATGAGGAGCTAAAGGATGCTTTCCAAAATGCCTATTTAGAACTGGGAGGCCTGGGAGAGCGTGTGCTGGGTAATATTCTAAAAATATTTTTTTCAAAACAGTTACAGTTAAGCATTTAGCAGATGTACAAACAGTGCTTAGAGTTACACCCTAGAACATTTCACTTCTGGTATACTGTAGATACAATCACAAAAACAGTGTAACAAACACTGTTGTAGTGTGTGTTTGTGTCGGGGGCAACGTGTTTAGTGAAGAGGTTTGTCTTCAGTCGTTTCTTGAAGACAGCCAGTGACTCCGTTGTTCTGTCATTGATGGGAAGTTCGCTCCACCATCTTGGTGCCAGAATAAAGAAAAGTCAAGAGGCAGACCAACCTTGAGACATAGGAGGTGGAACAAGTGGTTGGTGGATTTGAGGGAGCGAGGTGCTATGCGCATGATTAGTGTTTGGAGGTAGGGTGGTGCAGTGGTGTTCTTGGCTTTGAAGGCAAGTATCAGTGTTTTGAACTTGATTCGTGCAGCTACTGGAAGCCAGTGGAGGGCACGCAGCAGTGGTGTGTGAGAACTTGAATCGGTTCAAAATGACACGTGCAGCTGTATTCATCTGCACCGGGCGGATTGCACTCGGAGGTAGACCTGCTAGAAGTGACTTACAGTAGTCAAGTTTTGAGATAACTAGAGACTGTAAAAGCAACTGAGTGGATATAAAAGATCGTATCCTACTGATGTTCTGGAGGACAAACCTGCAGGATCGTATAACGTTAGTAATATAGGATGAAAATGATCAAATATTGTCCATAGTTACCCCAAGGTTGCAAGCAATAGTTGAGGGGGATATTGTGGAATTGTCCGAGGTGATTGACAGATCTGGGCCTGGGGATGAGTCTGCTGGGATGAAGAGTATTTCAGTTTTGCAAGAGTTGAGTTTCAGCCTGTGGGTTGCCATCCATGAAGATATGTCTGCCAGGCCAGCAGAGATCTTTGCAGAGGCTGTGGTGTCGGATGGGGCAAAGGAAAGAACAAGTTGAGTGTCATCAGCATAGCAAAGGTAAGTGAACCCATGTGAGGAAATGACTGTTATGTGAGTGTAGATTGAGAAAAGGCGAGGACTAAGGACTGAGCCTTTTGGAGCAGTTCTGGATGTAGTTCTTCTCCATTTTATCTGATATGAACAGATGTCAAGTAGGAAGCAAACCACTGCCATGCTGTTCCATTAACACTGATGTTCTTTAAGGTGGACAGCAGGATCTTGTGGTTGACTGTGTCAAATACAGCTGAAAGGACTAGAAGAATGAGGACATATTACAGTTTGGATGTTCTGGCCGCATGCACTTTTTCAGTGATTGTCAAGCGGGCAGTCTCTGTAGTGGGCTGGTTGGGATCTTTTGAGGTTGTTCTGTGTGAGGAAGCGGCACAATTGATTATAAACAGTACAAAAGACTAAAAGTGAAAGACAGACGAGATACCAGTAGTTGCTGATGTCAGAAGGTTCCAGTGTCCAGTCAGGATAGGAGTAACTAGTTCCCCCTCTTGAAAGCCCTTGGTATTTGACCTAAAGTTAAGGAGCAACTGATTATTTTAGAGGAAAAAAAGCTGAAGATCACCACTCACCAGGAGAGATGGCCTGTAGTGGGTCCAGTGGAGAGGTGGTAGGTTTGCATGACTTGTTGAACTTAATCCTATCCTAGGGGGGGAAGCGTGAGATAGTGAATGCAAAGACTGGTTATGGGGAGTGAATGAGGGAATACCTGTAGAATTGGTGAGTCAGAGTTGCTTGATTTTTCCATCATAGAAGGAAGCATCGTCTTCTGCAGACAGGGAGTTGGTAGAGCTGGAGGAATTGGAAGTGATGAAAAGATCTTGTAAAGCTTGCAAGGGTCTTTTGCTGAAGCAAAAAGATTCAGTTTTCTCTTTGTTGTATGTGGTCTTGGCCAAAGTTACATCTCAGGAGAACTCCTGAAGAGAGGAGAGTATTGTAGGTCGTAGATCAGTTCTGCGGTTTTTCTTCCATTTTTTTTTTTTTTCCTCTGCCGTTCTCAATGTCCTACGGCTGTTTCGTAACACCTCCGACAGCCACGGAGCAGTAAGTAGAAGTCTTTCTAGGTTTGTGACTGAGGACAGACAAAATCTAAGGGAGCAGAGTAAAAAGAATTGGGATCACATTTTAGTTTTTTTTGTGAAAAATTTGTTTATGAAAAAAATTTTCCCTGTGTATATAAGTTTTTGGGTTTTTTGCATGAACTATGGAGAAATGTTTAAAATTTATACTTTTTTGTTTTGGTATACAGTGATGCATAGTGGTCGCCTCACAAGAAAAAAAGTCCTAGGTTCGATTCCCAGGCAAGGGATCTTTCTGTACAGAGCGTGTTCTCCCTGTGCTTCCATGGGTTTTCTCAGGGCACTCCGGTTTTCTCCTACAGTCCAAAAACATGTACATTAGGTTGATTTTGATAATTCTACATTGTCTGTGTGGCCCTGTGATGGATTGGCAACCTGTCCAGTGTGTCCCCCGGCCTGTCGCCCTATGTGCGATGTACATGTTTTTGGACTGTAAGAGAAAACCGGAGGAAGCCCATGCAAGCACAGGGAAAACATGTAAACTGAGGTGAGGTGACCATGCTAACCATGTTTGTGGTAGCACTGTATATTGTTACTAATGAGAGCTAAATAAAAGTTTGTGTCTATTTTAATGACTCTGATTCTAGATCCGTTCTGCTATTACAGGTTTCTGCCATTATAACCTTCCTGATGATCAGTTCCCCGAGGACTTCCAGTTTGACACCGAGGAAGTGAACTTTCCCACCGAGAATCTGAGCTTTGTGGGACTCATGTCTATGATTGATCCTCCTCGCGCTGCAGTGCCAGATGCTGTTGGCAAGTGCAGGAGTGCTGGAATTAAGGTAATTTAAGGAATCATTACACAATGGAAAAGAGCAGTTTCTAGTTAGTTTTTAAACCATTTACATTTTTCCAGGTCATCATGGTGACTGGAGATCATCCAATTACGGCTAAAGCCATTGCTAAAGGTGTAGGCATCATATCTGAAGGCAACGAAACCGTGGAAGATATCGCTGCTCGCTTGAACATCCCAATAAACGAAGTTAACCCAAGGTAGTTTCTCATTTCTAGATATTTTATAAGGGCTGTGTTTAAATTGAGGCGTGCATGTCAACCATTTGTCACTGATTGTACTTTCAGGGACGCTAAGGCATGTGTTGTTCATGGTGGTGATCTTAAAGACCTGACACCAGAGCAATTGGATGATGTTTTAAAACACCACACTGAGATTGTGTTTGCCAGAACGTCTCCGCAGCAAAAACTGATTATTGTGGAGGGATGCCAGCGTCAGGTGAACCTCAAAGCTGTTCGGTTTTGGAATTTTATGGAGTTTATAAAAGAAATGAAGTGTTTGTAAAGTAGTGTACAAGATTATTATTCTTATTCTTACAGGGCGCCATCGTAGCTGTGACCGGTGACGGTGTGAACGATTCTCCTGCTCTGAAGAAGGCTGACATTGGTGTAGCAATGGGTATTGCTGGATCTGATGTCTCTAAACAGGCTGCTGATATGATCCTCCTGGATGACAACTTTGCTTCTATCGTTACCGGAGTGGAAGAAGGTTTGAGAAGCTGAGAATTTCAGTACATTTGATGATTTAGTGACACATTATTATGCGCTAATAACATTTGCGTGTCTCTTTTATCAGGTCGTCTGATTTTTGACAACTTGAAGAAATCCATCGCTTACACCTTGACGAGTAACATTCCTGAGATCACGCCGTTCCTTCTCTTCATCATTGCAAACATCCCTCTTCCTCTCGGCACAGTCACCATCCTTTGTATTGATCTTGGAACAGACATGGTAGGTGTAATTGTAGTCCAACTTAACTACTATTCATAGTTTTTACATTTTAAATTATTCTTGATCAATTTTGTGTCTCATGCCAGGTCCCTGCAATTTCCTTGGCTTATGAAGCAGCTGAAAGTGACATCATGAAGCGGCAACCTAGAAACCCCAAGACTGACAAGCTAGTAAATGAGAGGCTTATCAGCATGGCCTACGGACAAATTGGTACGAACCTTCCTGATTCTTCTATTAGTACGGTTTTCCAAAAATCCAATTGATGTATGCTGACCACTTCCTCCTTCCACCATTTTTTACTCGCAGGTATGATTCAGGCACTCGCTGGGTTCTTCACCTACTTTGTCATTCTGGCTGAGAATGGATTCCTGCCTGCTACGCTGCTGGGAATACGAGTGTACTGGGATGACAAATACATGAATGACTTAGAAGACAGTTATGGGCAGCAGTGGGTGAGTGCAAGATTCTATTTTTGTTTCATCATTTTTATAGTTTGAGCTTTTTTCAGATTTTTTTAAAACACTTTTTTTTGTCCAAATTTGTTTCAGACGTATGAGCAGAGAAAGATTGTGGAGTTCACCTGCCACACTGCATTTTTCATCAGTATTGTAGTAGTGCAATGGGCTGATCTGATCATCTGTAAGACCAGGAGGAACTCTGTCTTCCAACAAGGAATGAAGTAAGCAAAGTCCCTGATGGTGTTTGCGTTTTTCAAAGTATTCATGGTTTCAAAAGTCTAGAGATGGACAATATATTGAAAATATCATTTAAATATCAGTTACGATTAAATGAGATTTTTTTTTCAATTTTGTCTGGGGGGCACCTCGAAGATATAATGAAAGTTCTATGTAGAACAGGGGTGGACAATCTCAGGTTGACATGCACTAGGTTATCTATGCTTGGTCTTGCCTGGATGGCCTCCTGGGGGAAATCTTCTTACTTCCAAGTGCTGATCCACCAACTTGGCAGGTGGTGACATTGAGCTTGGAATATAGACGCATGTTGTAGATGCCGCTCGACATAACGCATAAATATATTGTCAAAACACCTACCTGGATTAGTTGGTTCAGATGTATTTGATTAGGGTTGGACCCAAACTCTGCAGAACACCCCGACCCACCAGCACTGAGACTGCCCACCCTGCTATAGAACAGAAATCTCAATTGGCAACATAAAGAGTAAACACTTCCGTTATCTAAACGCAATTACTAGCGGCTATGCTGAGCAACTAAAACCTTTTAAAGAAAGATTCTGTGCATTTTATATTGAAAATAGCATTATTTTGCAGGCTATCGCATTTAGTATCAGTCATGCAGCTCTGATTGTCATGTAAAGTCTGAGGGAAAAGAAATAATCCCATAAAGTTTTGCTATTAAAATTCTCAACTTGTTTTATCTGCAGGAATAAAATTCTTATCTTTGGACTGTTTGAGGAAACTGCTTTAGCAGCTTTCCTGTCTTATTGCCCGGGAATGGATGTCGCCCTAAGAATGTATCCACTCAAGTAAGTTTATGACCACCAAGGTTTTATGCTTGCTTCAAATTTAGTTTATTAGAAACTCATCTGTACATAAGAGTAAATGGAAGTCTGTAGCCAACGAACTGGTGTAATGGAACCTACAGCTGGAGTTAGGGAAATAATCTTGGTTATTTATTAACCGTCTACTTTGATTCTTTCTATGTAGGCCAACCTGGTGGTTCTGTGCTTTCCCTTATTCACTACTCATCTTTATTTATGATGAAATTCGAAAGCTTATCATCCGGCGCAGTCCAGGAGGTAAGTGTTTATTTAAAAAGAGAAGAAAAAAATATAAAAATATTATAATGTAAAATCCGGGAAGTGGTAGTGCAGTGCTTAAGGTGTTGGCCTGTTATTTTTGAAGATTTGGGAAGCAATTTTATTCCCAGTACTACCAAGCTGCCACTGCTGAGAACCTAAGAAATGCCCATAACGATCAACTACTAAGAAAACCCCCTAGAAAATAAGGGCGTCCAGCCAACATAGACACAAAGCAGCTTTATAGCACTCGTATACACTAACTGTTCTATATCCCAGTTGCCCTTGTAATGAATCTATGACTTTATGATTTTACATTAAAATATGATGTCATAATATAATATCATAGCCAAAAAGCAATTTTCAGGTCTGTAAAAATAAATAAAACCCACAGTCTGAAAATGTCAGAAAATTTTCACAGATTTCTAAATCAATGTTATTAATGAAAATATGCATTAATCAATATCATAATCACATGATTGGTCATGTGACAATTTGGGGGTTTTTTTCTTTATTTCATAAATTACACATTTAGATTTTTCTTATTGAACCTTAAAGACTTGACTGGAATTAACAGTGACTTTTCCTTGTCGTTCCCTCTATAAACTCCTTGTCTTTTTGTTTTCTTATAGGTTGGGTGGAGAGAGAGACCTACTATTAAAGAGTCACGTCTGCATCCTACACGTTTATTTGCATGGCTGTCTTGCTGCTCGGAATTTTAACCTCAGTAATTCAGTTTGTTTTTTTATATATAAATATATTCACACACACACACACACACACACACACACACACATCTGTACATCTCTAGGGAATGCATGACATATAAACATGGAGATCATGAACCAAGACATTGCGTGCCTTGTTTCTGAAGCCGGACCAATTTTCTACATTTTTAAAATTGTGATACGAATAAAAACTCACTTTTTCCCACGTTTTTAAAATTATCGGGCTGCTTTACATTTATTTGTGGTAGATACAGTTTATCCAGATTCAGAGGGAGCAAAATAGAGCTCAAGCAATTAAACAGGCTCCTGTGTCTAGGACCTGAACGTGCCAAGTTTTTGGGTTTTGTTTTTTTAAGATATTTTTTTACAAAAGTAGTTTCATTTCATTTGTTGTGCCCATTAAGTCCAATAAGCTTCCTGTTTTAGTGCATCTGTTACTAAAGTGATTTCTAGCTTTAAGGCTTTTCGTGCTGCAAAATGATGGCTGAAATTTTACAGTACTCGAGGTCAACCTTTATGTGCTTCCAATCTAGAGGGTCCTCGTTTTATTTATTTATATATACATCCATTTTTTTTTTTTTCCTTTCTCAGGAAGCAAGTTTTAGTCTAAAGGCCCTGTTTGGTTTTTTTGGGGTTTTTCTTTTCCAAATTTGTCTAACCGAATGAGAGATCGGTTTAGCTAATCACTTAATTTTTAATATTTTTTTCTAAATTGGTTCAATTTGTCCCTTTGACGAATTGAACCTAATATTAAACTGACCGTTAAGACGATTAGAAGCTGTATAATTAAAATTGCCTCAATTTTTATTTTTTTTTTTTTTTTTTTTTTTTTAAGATAGCAACACATTTACCTCCCTCAGATCCCCTTCCCCAAAATGCATTGCAGCAAATTTGTTTTGCACAATTTAACACGCATGCCTGTAACAGTATGCTTCGCCTGATTGTCACTTAAAGGCACAAAATCTTTAATTAGTATTTTAAAACCATGTATTCGGTGTGCATGATTACTGCATGACTACGAAGTTAAAAAGAGAAAACAACCTGATTGCCAATGAACGAAACACATTGGGTCCAGTGTGAAGTGGTTTGGGGGACCACCAGGGAATGTGGACCACCCGAGAATGTGGACAGTCCTCCTTTTGACCTAATCTATAAACTCGACCACTTTTTGAAAGCAGGAAATTTGAGCTTGCCAATTCTCATTTGTTTATGACCTCCTTGATCTGTAAGTCATGGCTCGAACCCCATTTCCCTATGTGAATGAAGACTGTTAGATGAATCCAATAAACAAAAACAAACGTGTACTGTGACTGCTGTTTTCTGTGATGTCATAATTTGAATGGGTTGTGATTGGTGTTATACTCAGACATTGGACAGAGGCAGAATGGTGTCTTGGTGTTTAGCACTGTTGCCTCACAGCATGAAGGTCCCAGGTTCGATTTCCATGCAGGGGTCTTCCTGTGTGTGCATGTTCTACCTGTGCTGGTGAGGGTTTATTTTGGGTTCTCTGGTTACTAAAAGAACTGTACAGTACTGTAAGGTTCCCGCTTGAACTTTTGTCACTTTATGACTAGAAACTTAATCCATTTATTCCGCTTCACCCTGGACAGTTCACCAGTCCATTGCAGGGCGCACTTAAAGGAACAACCACACACATTCACTCCCATGGGCAATTTAAAACTCGCTAGTCGACCTATATAGTACATGATTTTGGACTGTCGGAGGAAACCCACACAAGCTCAGGGAGAACATAACAGGGCTTCTTGTATATTAGAAAATCTTACCTAAAGGGTGGTCCTTAAGCAGTACCAAAAAATGAAGGTGTGAATAAAGGAAAAATACAGCTGATGGTGAAAAGCTAGACAACTGCTGGGTTAATCAGTGTGGAGGACGATGTGTATGGCGCCGCCTACTGACACAAAAAGGAGAAAACAGTTGGTACAAATCAGCAGTATTACGAGATTTAGTAAAATGTTTACAATTGATAGTGCTTACGCAGTTTGTTTTGGGGAAAGTAATTGTTTTATCCTGATCATATGATCACACGACAACTAATAATTCACAGACGTCATTTAATGTACATAATATTTTAGTAAGAATCTAAAATATTTATTCTTAAGAGCCTTAACGCTACAATGTTATTAGCACTCGGCTAACTTCCGGAAGCACTCGATTAGCACTCGGCTAATTTCCGAAAACACTCGATTAGCAATCGGATAACTTCCGGATGCTTTCGGTTAGCGCTCGGCTAACTTCCGGAATCACTCGTTTAGCACTCGGCTAACTTCCGGAATCACTCGGTTATCAACGCTTAAACGAAGATGTCGCAAATTACACGACATCGAGATCCCTTTCCATAGAAACGATGACGTCACTCGAGGCAAACCATATAAAGATAAATAATTCGCTTCAAAACTTATACTAATCTAGTCTCCAGTGCGGTCTGTGATCAGCTCGGAGGCCTCACATTTCACGTTGTGATTGATTACAAAATTGAAAAACTTACTGTTAAATTGTCAGCTTTTCACAGGCAAAAGCGCTTTTAGGGTGGAAGCACAATTGTTTTCCACACCAGTATTCTATCTGGAATAATGGTAATGTTCTGTATAAACAAGCGTTTATTCATGAAAACTTGGTTTGACAAAGGGATTCTTTCAGTAGGGCAGTTGTTGAACTCTCAGGGGTATTTAATGACACATGATGAATTTCTCTCATTTTGAATTCCCTGTAACACTAAAAGAATTTGCCTCTGTAATTGGCGTAATGTTGTGAACCCAGCCATTAGGGTTGCACAAGCCAGTGCATTCTTAGTGCCGGTCCCAAGCCCGGATAAATGGGGAGGGT
>JAOTRA010000020.1:837373-860403 GCA_026260255.1 Pseudolaguvia tuberculata
AGCGGACAGGGTAGGGTGGAGAAGAATGATCCGCTGTGGCGACCCCTAACAGGAGCAGCCGAAAGGAGAAGAAGAAGAATTGGCGTAATGTTGTGTGTTTATGTGGAAGGATTTCAGGCTGTAAATAAGCTTCTGTTCTTCACCCTGCAGACACTTTCGGTGGTAGAATTTGTTTTTCATCTATAGAGGAAACAATAATATTAATGAGGCTATACGTTCATTATTTCCAAAAGAAATTGGTAGTAAACCACGTTATTTTCTATTGGTCCAAGTTTATCAGAAATATTATTTGGAGGAAAGTTTAGGTATTACCCAATAAATATCTTATTACAAATAAAATGTTTTTTTTATTTTGTGTGCTCACACCCCTGGCATATTTGTATATCGGTTGTTACATTTACATTGTTGTTGAAGCTTTAATAAAAACATTTTAAAAAGGAAGGATAGTACAAGGGGCAGTAAGGACTCCCCGCGCAGGGCGCTTTTTTTTGAGACACCCCTGGCATATTTGTATTAGGTATGGCATATCTGTGTTTGTTGTTGAAGCTTTAAAAAAAAAAAATAAAGTTAACGACTAAAGCTAACCGCTAAAACAGCGGATTAGTGAAAAATATTTTTATGATCATGATTGGCTGCAGGTGCCTCACGTGATCAATGCTAGCCATTAGGTGTGTCTAATCGTAAATAATATCCTTTTCCACTACAATTTTTAACATTTAAAAAAATTATAATTGTACATTTAATATTATTTTCTAATTTGTCATTTTATTTTGCAGGAAAAGCATTTAAACACCCAAATGAAAAACGGCCCGTGTCTGTCGTACTGCGCGTGCGCGACACTGTAAACGCTTCACGCCGTCCTCCTTTTGCGCATGCGTTACAGAACGAAGCATGAACTAAAGATCCTAAGCAGAGCTATTTGTTCCACATCAACTCGCAATAGCGCATATAAAGATGTTGCACCCTCTACCGGCAGGAGATGGTAAAGTTCACTTTTTAAAAGTACTTAAATATAAACTAAATAAAAAATGAAATTCATTAGTTCTTTCTAATAAATATTTTTATGCTTTCCTTCGGGGTAGAGTTTGCATGTATTCCCTGTCCTTCTCCGGGTTTCCTCCTACACTCCAAGTAATTAGGAGTTAGCGAGCGTGTGGGGTTGTTCACCTATGTAGTGGCCCAACAATGGACTGGTGGCCCATCCAGTGTTACCTTGCCTTTTGCGTGCTGGAGATAGGCACCAGCAGAACACAGTGACCATGAGTTAAGGAACAAGCGAGTTAGAAGAGGAACAAAAACTAGTCAATCTTCTTAGGTCAGAGAGGTATAAATACCTTCTCTCAGCTGCTCCAGTTAGGGGTCGCCAAAGGTCTGCCTCCTTCACGCAAACTACCTGCATTTCTTCCCTCACCACAGCCATAAACCTTCTCCTTGGTCTTTTCCTTTCGTCAGCATTCTTATAAGAATATATATTCTTATTATACCCGCATCTGCACATGTCCAAACCATTTCAACCTAACCTACCTCCCCTTGTCTCCAAAACATCCTACATGCGCCGTCCTTCTTATAAACCCATTTCTAATCCTGTCCATCCTAGTCACTCCCAATGAAAATTTCACCATCTTCAGTTCTTCAACTGTCTTTTTGACACCACTGTCTCAACCATACAACTTTGCAGGTCTCACTACAGTCCTATAAACTTTCCCTTTCACACATTGTCTTACTCCTACCGATTTTCGTTCCCCTTCTCTCTAGCTCGTACCGGCACCTCTTCAGATTCTTTTTGACCTGCTCCCTTCTCAACACAAATCACATTAAGGATATACATTTTATTTTTAGTAGTACATATTACTTTTTTTCCCATAACTTGGTGGTCCTCGGTGTTTGGAGGAACGGACAGTTTAATTAAAAGCAGTGTGGATTTGTTCAGTTCTTGTAAAACAGCCTGTAGTTTACTGTAACACTCAGACCGCAACTCATTTCAGTAATTCTACTTATAGGTAACAAAAGGCAACAAATATTTGAACAAAACTCATTACTTTGAGTAAGAAAAAATAAAGGTTCTTAAAATAAAAACAGCTGGAGAAAAAAAAAAAAAATGACCTACATGTGCACTTTTCGGTAGAGTACACAGTGGCGGGTTTGACACTGTACCACCAACAGCTTACCCACTGAGCCACCACAATGCAAATGGCTCTGGATACAGATGTTTGCCATGAAAGTAAACACTACAGCAGCTCATATCTTATTATTTTATTTTTATATCATGGAGTGATGGACAGAAGATATGCTGTTAGCCATTACATCACATCTGCATCGATGCAACTGGCCGCCACTAAAGTCAATGGAGATCAATGTTCCAACTCAAGCTGCAAAAATGTAGATGAGACAATCTCCTTTGTGGGACATTAGGATGGAACATGACTGATCAAATATAAACCCCAAACATTCCTACACTGAAAATATTTCAACATCTAATGCATCCTTCACTTACTTTCTTTCATTGATGAGCAAGAAATTCTCTCTAAAAGAAGGAAGCCTTTTCTGTGAGACGGTTGGAAAAACTACACCCATCAGGGATGAAAAGGGACTGCAGACAGGAGCTCAGCCCTATAAACCAAGTAATACTACAGTTTATTACTCAATGGGTGGGTGGGAGATTTGGGAGTTGGATATCGAAACCACTCTCGTTTTCCTCTTGAATGAATGGAAAAGTCTCAGTTTATGCAGTGTTGAGGAGATCCTGAATAGCCTTCTGGTGAGTTTCATTAAGCGTCGATACACACTGTGTCCAAAGTCCACCAGAAACCTGACGAAATGAGAACATTATTCAAATGAGTCAGTTAACTTGTTACTGTGGCACAATAAGTGGAAATTGTATCAACACTCACTTGTACTTGTCGGATGACGTTCGCCAATCTCTTGCTGCAGTGATCCTCGGCTTTAACAGACTCGTTAGCAACCCCTTCAGCAATTATTAGGAAAATCTTGGGAAGGTTTGCATTGTCAGGTCCAAGAACAGTAAGATTGTTGCTTTATAAAAAAAGAAAAAAAAAAAAAAAAAAAAGGAATGGAGGTTAGATGGAAAAAAAAGGCAACCAATAAATAGGAGTATAATAATTGACTTACCTTTCAATGAGATCACACAGGTAATTAAATGTGTGAACAGCCTCTTCTTTATCTTCGTTAAGTGGTAGCCACGAAATCCAGTGAGGGAGGATCTCGTCAACATTTAAACATTCTGGTCGATACCGCATGACCTTCCCAACAGCAGAGATGCAGTTTTCTGTGGCGTTAACATTTTCTTTTGCTTTAGACTCTGCAGCCTGGATCACTCCAATCAGGAGAGGAATTGCCTCTGCAATCATTTCAATGTTTGCCATTAAACCTTTGTAGCATTTAGTATTTTTAACAGGTGCTACAATTGACTAATTTTGCCTCTGTCGCAGAGGCAGGTATCTCTGCTTGAAACCTGTAATTGCAACTTTGTGAGGAATTATTTTATTCAGCGAGGCGGAAATAAATGGTGCTGCAGCGTGAGCAGTCAGACAGATTTATAATTTCAAAAAGGTTCTGGTAGGTTTTTGTAAAGTAAAATGGGAAGTTTATTGTTGTAAAACTAATTTGTGAATAAGCAAAACATTTTACAACATCAAAATCAAATAAATAATTTTAAAATGAAATCCTATCAGCTGCCTGACATTTTACTACTTCCATGTAGTTCAGTAACTATAGAATGTGTCACTAGCAAAACACGCCTCCTTTAAATACTACTGATCTACTGATTCCAGAAGAAATAGTCTTTAAGGTTATCCAAATGCCATATTCTGGATTTGACCAAAACCTCACCAGTGCAGAAAGGCCTGTAATTTTCTCCTCCAAACTGAGCCATGACTCCAATCCCATAAGCAGCTGCCTGCCGTACCTCCGGACTAGTGTCACACAGGGCTTGCATCATGGGTCGCAAGAAGTATTCTGCATACTTGAAGGACGAAGGACTGCAGTGCTCAATCACATCGTCAAAAATGCACAGCCCCCACTGTCGGTCGGCCCAGGGTCTGTGAGGGCACTATGAGAGGGTGGTGGATTTGGGTGAGGTCATTTGGTACAATAATTTTGTATATTCACAAATAAATGCTAATACATTTATTCGACTCTGGAAAGCTCACGTCTTAAAGAAAAAATATTTAGATAATTCACATTTGGTATGAACACAAGTCTAAGTTTGTTACATGTGAACCTGTTAGCAGGTGTGTGTGTGTGTGTGTGCACGCATACAGACAATACTTACTATAAGATTGACTATAAGCTGTAAAAGTTGCTCGAACCAGGGAAGTACTTTCTCTTTGTATGTACAGAACACAGCATGCAAAATATCTGAAACTTTAGTAAGGATGTAAACATCGTTCTCATCCTGTGGGGGGAAAAAAAGTCATTATACGACAGGACATACAAGCACGAGTGTTGTGCTGCCAGCGTGTATCTCAAAACTTTTATATTTGTTAATTAAATCCTATTTCAATAAGTGCCAGTGCGAATAACAGCACACTTACCTCATCCTGTAATGTTTCTTCAACTTGCTCATCATAATCTTCATCTTGTCTTTTAGCTGCACAGAAAGAAATGGTTAATTTCACCATGTGAACTGTATGGAAAAGTTCAAAGCAGCTCTATGGTGATCACCTTGTCTGAGCTCCTGGTTTTTAAAATGCTCTTCTAGTTTGCCTTTTAGAATTCCTCCCATTTCCTCAAAATGCTCATTGTTTAGACAGCCGTCTCCCATTAATTCGATGCACTGAGCGCAAAAAATTCACATTTAAAAGAACCAAGAAACGTTTGATTAAAACAGCAAAACTAAACTATTAGTACCTTAGCAAAAGAATGCATGATTTCTGACAGCACATCTGAATCGGGTTCAGTGCCAATAGCTTTGATGAGAGCATCACACATGAAATGCCACATCTGCGTGAGATACTCTGGACCTCTCACTCGAGCACATTCCAACAGCAGCGGCATGGACTCGGCTGCAGCTACTCGCACACATGGAGAGCAAGTTAAGGATAAGAAGCTGAAATAGAGCAAAAATTTATTTTATATTTATTCCACCAAACAATGCACAAGTACATAATACTCATTTTGGGAAACAAAGGATATCATCATGGAAGTAGAACTTAAGTAAAGGAACCATCAGCTTGACCACTTGCTCAGTGTACTCCACAAAACCTTCTTTTAGCTCTTTTGCATAACAGACCTGGAAACAGGAAGGACAAGACATGGGTAAACAAAGCCAAACAAAAACGAATCATTAATTTCACCACATTTCCATCCCTCTGGCTTTTTATTTAAGTTTTATAAATAAGATTACAATAAAAAATGCAATCTATTAACTTCAGGATCAAGTGTGGACAGGCCTGTTTTTGAGGAACATTTGGTAACAATAATAAGCAGCAATAGCTGTAGTTAATCTCATCATCTGCTGATTGATGATCCAGTGCTTGGATTTGAAGTAAATTTGACACATACAAGTTTGGAAGTTTTCTTCTTACATATTTTCAATAAACTAATAATAAAAAAATAATTAATTAAAAACATGAAGGTGGTGCAGTAGACAAGTGACAACCATTGTGGCTTATCATTGGGAAAAGTAGTAGCTCACCACCAAGCTGCCATTTGTGAATAACTTAATTGGAAAGCTTACTGGTCAGGTTTGATTTTAGAATACTAGGATTGGGCATTTACAGGAAAAACTATAAATATAAAAAATTATAAATAGCCGCAGTATGTAAAAAGCTTTTAGTCCAAAATCCTGGTTGTCAGATACCACAGCCCAGTCAGTTTCTGTACAAATCTTGACAAACCAGGGACCCAAAAAAGGATGTTTAATATAATATTTAATGTGTCCAACAATATTTAAGAAGATGGAAATGAGAATGAGCAGGGTTTTCACATTTAACACAATCTGGTCATAAAGATTTACATAAGGGAGCTATTCCCAACTGTAACGTTGGTAACCCACCATAACGAGCTCTATTAATAGGAAGGGGATGTATTGGCTGACCACAATTATTTATAAATGTATTTAGAAAAAGAAAATCTCAGACCCGTACCAGCATTTGACAGGCTGTAGCTTTTTCTTCCAATCCAGCAGTCTTAATACCGAAGCTCTGTTGGTCTCCAAGGTTGACAAACTCCCAGCCATCATCTTCAGACATGTTCTCCATATCCTGAGCTGAGAGGTTAAAAAACACAGTAGAAAGAACAGTTAAGATTGTGCTAATCATTTTTACTTGCTTTGAATAACATTTTACTTGTTACAAGTTCTAGTGCTGTGCCATAAAGAGCTACTTTGGTGGCACAAAGGGACTTACACCATATAATGCTTCACCAACTAAGAGAGGCTAGACAACCTCTAAAGGAACCCTGTGATGTCTGGCACCAGGTTATGAGCAGCAGCTTTCTTCTAAACTTCAAATAAAGCTCCATTCATGGTTTGTTGCAATTAATGTGTTTGCTTGCTCATCAGGGAGAAACTGATTTCAATTTTACCCACATTTCATTCAATCATTTTCCTACCCACTTATTCCCTAATTCGGGGTCACAGGGGTTTGGTGGAGTCTAACCCAGTGCACATAGGAAGAGAGGCCGGGGTACACCCAGGACAGCTCACCAGGCCATCGCAGGGCACACAGAAAAACGACCTCACACATTCACTCCTATGGGCAATTTAGAATCACCAATCAACCTAATGCACATGCTTTTTGGACTGTGGGAGAAAACCAGAGTACCTGGATGAAACCTTTTAACCACATTGTATACATTATAATTATACTTAATTGTGTAAAGTGGCTTTGAGATGCAGTTTGTAAAACAACAAAACTTCTTGTGAGAGTGCAGTAACTGACTGACTTACTATCCAGGAGAGCTACTTCTGGCTTGATAGAAGCTGTTTTCATAAGTGGCCCCATAACCACTGGAAGGTACTGCTGGAATTCTTTCCCCAGAATTTTACACATCCTGGCCCAGGCAGAGATCATGTAGGAGATCTGCAAATTAAACAACTTGATTAGTACAATGCACCAGTTCTTAGGGAGGATAAGTAGAGAGGGGGGGGGGGGGGGGGGAAAAAAAAAAGGGTAAGGGTACAAAAATGGTTGTGCCTCAATCAGATGTATTACAAATTAGACCAGGGTTTGGCAATCTCTGTCCTGGAGGGTCAGAGCGTCCTGCAGAATTTAGCTCCAACTTGCCTCAACACACCTACCTGCAAGTTTAAAGTAAACTTAACAAGATCTTAGTTGGTTTGGGTGAGAGATTAGGGGCTAAACCCGGAAAGGGGTAAGAAAAAAAAATATACATAAATAAAATAACCCTCCAGGACCTGGACTGCCCACCCAAAACATTTTATTAATGCCTTCATCTAGATCAGAGGTCGGGTACCATTTTGACTCAGAGAGCCATATAATATATTTTTAGCCTGATTCAAAAGGGAGCGTTTACTTGTTTACCCAGCAACAGCCAGCGTAGGCTATTATCATATAGCAAGCAAGAACAAACTATCAACAGCACTTAATCATCGTTAATTATCGCAACACCTGTGTGCGTCGCCTTAAATAATGAGTCATCGCCCTGGCAACCAAATTCAGGACGACAACGCTAAACAAGAGGCAGGTGCTATGTCTGATTCCTCACAGGACAATTGCAGCTCTGAACAGGACATGAGCAGCGGAAAATTGACGGCTGGATTAAAACAAGTGATAATATTTTATGTTTTATCAGAAAAGCCGAAATCTGCAAGCCAGATGCAATCAAAAGAACCCCACCTGTCTCGTGAGCCATAGGTTCCCCAACACCTGATCTAGATGTTACAGTATAACCTTTAGGAACAGCGTAAATAATTTAAAAAGCACCAAGACAAACATCCGACATGTACAGGCAATACTGTGGACAAGTCTGGTGTAAACCATAACCCTGATGAACTGCTATTAGAGACAAGTTTGTGTATTCCACATTTAATTCAGCACAAAACATCTTGAGAGCTTGTGTGTGGGGAGTCTTTAATCCTTTACATTACTTAAGACAGTAGGATTGGACTGCTTTTGTCATTGTATTCCATTACAGGGCACTAAACAAAGCCATGGAATGGATGGATTTAAAGTGTGTAGAGAAACATCTGTGATTTTGATTCACATGTGTCTGTCCATGTTCTTTTAAAGAACTGTCAGCTACTAGTTAATAAAACACTTCAGGACAAAACAAATTGGTACATTTAGTTGTTACAAATGAGAACTGAAAAGAAAGAAAAAGATGTGTAAATTTAGTCAAGATTTGCTCATCTCTAGAAGCAACTGAGAATTCCTAACATACACAAGCAGAAATGTACATAGCTGCACATAATATTGCACACCATCAAAGTTTTATGTAGTTTTGTTGTAGTCCCACATTGGCTATAAAGGACAGGTGTATAATCTGAGCGCCTCTGTACAGGATCTAATAATCATATTTAATCCATTTTCCCAGCACACATTGACTCACCTGTGGGTCATCATCATCCAGATCGTTAAAGTCAGTCTGTGTCTTAAGGAGCAACTGCATCACTGCTGAGGCATCATGCATGAACTAAAGCAACAAGAAAAATAAAATTTAAAAATCACAAATTTGTTACTATTACTATTTAATAGTAATAGTATTTTTACTATTTAAAAAAAACAAAAAAGACAGACACTAGCACGAGACAATACTACAGGGGTAGAGGTGTTTGCACCTCACACTTACCTTGTCTTTGCCCACAGCCAGACCAATGAGACTGATGCACTCAATGGTTTTGCCTCTTAACAGCCGAAGCTCCTTTTGTACCGCATTCTCTACGATGTGTTTAAGAGAAGGCATGAAAAGATCATAGAACGGAACAAATCTCTCCTCTGCTGTATCAGCCACAGACGCAATGGAGGTCACCACCTGCTCCAGCACCAGTTTGGTACCTTTCTGAATGAGCTGAAGATACAAGAAAACAATTGATACATTTAAAATACATATATAAATGTTTTATATATATACTATATATTACACATATATAAATGTTCTTTTTGCTGCAAGGACGTTTTACAGAAGAAAAAAAACCTCACAGGGCAGAACGGTGACCTAGTGGATAGCATAGTCGCCTCACAACAAGGTGGTCCCGGGTTCGATTCCCGGGTCGGGATCTTTGTGCAGTTTACATAAACCTCCCGGTACTCCGGATTCCTCCCACAGTTCAAAAACATGCAGATTAGGTCAATTGGTGATTCTAAAAATTGTCCATGAGTGAAAGTGTGTGGTTGTTTGTCTATGTGTTGCCCTGAGATGGACTGGCGACCCATCCAGTGTGTACCCCCGCCTCTCACCCTATGTGCGCAGAGATAGGCACCAGCAGACCCCGGTGACCCTGACTTAAGGAATAAGTGGGCAAGTTGATGAATGAATGAACCCCTCAACACATCCGAAAGGAAATAAGGACAGCATTTATAATAAATATTCCCAATATTCATTATGAGCGTGTGACAAAAATAAAACCTAAGGAACAATTAACAGCATTCAATTTAAAACCTGGAGCTTTTACAGTGTTTGACGGAAAAACAATTTATGGAGTGAAAACACTGCGAAAGACAGCAGTTAGACTTGCATGTTAAACACCGTTGGCATACTTTTCTGCTCAAACTGTATTCCAGACGTGCTCTCAATATCAATCTGACTTCTCCCTAGCTTTTTAACACTCACCTCATAAGTCCACTAGGGGTCTTACCTACTAGTAGGGTTTGGGAACTACTAGTTTAGTGAAAAACAGGTGTAAGTAAAATGTGAAATACTAAATATTTGTAACAGACCTCCTGGAGCTTGGCCACCATAATGACATGGAGGTGCTGAACTAGATTATCCAGGTAAGGAACGAGGAGGGCTTTAGGGCAGTCCTCAGTGAAGTTAATTAGAGCTGCAGCTGCATGGGCCTGGACCCGAGGGTTTGACTGGTCCTCCATGGTCTGGAGAAGGGCAGAAATGACCTACACCAAGAATGGGAGCATACTTAAAACATTTGATCTACAATTAAAAACAACTTGTACAATAAATAGTAGTGCAACAAATCACAGCTGATCGGTGATCCGTACTGAGATTTATATTATAATTAATATCTAAATAAATTCACAGTAAAAGGTCTCACACAGCCAGTTCAATTCCTTTACTTTTTGCAATTACTATATAGATATTCAAAATAAAACTCATTACCTTGTCATGGAATTTCTTTTGAAAAGTAGGAGCAAAATCTGTTGCCATCTGACCAATGGCGTTACAAGCTGCATATCGAACTCTGGGATGCTGTAAATATAGAAAAAAATAAATCAATAAATAGAAGGAAAAAACCTAATACCAGGACATATTGTACTGTATCTATAGAAATACATTATAATACAGTACATGAAATAATTAAAACGTTAGAAATTCAGCTAAAGAGAAATTGAATAATTGTTAGCTGGTAAATACTAACAGGGTCTTGACAGAACAGCAGAACAAAACTGATTATTTCATTCAGAATTGACTCCATCTGCTGATGACAGCCCTCCCCAATAGCTGAAAGTGCCATAAGTCCAGCATGTCTGTATCTCCAATCAGCTGCGACATAAAAGAAAGAAAAACTAGTTATTAAAAAAAAAAAAAAAGCCAAGTCAAATTATTTCGCTCCAAACACTATACGAAATGGGCCACAATTTGGTCACGGGACACAAATTTTGAAACACTAACGAATCACCATAATCCGTTCCATTTGACCTCCAGGTTAACATGTTTGCTGATGGACAGTTAGTGACCGCTGATCAGTTTTTCCTCTGACGAAATGATTAGTGCCTGAAAGACAAGGTTCTCTCTAATTCATCGGTCACACGCTTGGCCCTGAATGCTCGGCCCAGCTAACCCCAGCATAAACTAATCAAGCATTGCTTTTGGATTACTAGTGTGAAATATTTAACAACAAATCAGGAGTTAAACTCTTCACTGTGTCAGTAGTAAAAGTCTGGATTTACTTACGGTTCTGCAGCATTTGCATAATGTGTTGCTTAATCATGGGAAGAACGATTTTGCCCCCAAGACCACATGCAATTCTGTCTAGTGCACTTTCACCAGCCACAGCATTACTGAGAGGCAAGAACCAAATACACACGCGTTAGAGGAAAATACAGTTTTCCATATTTTATTTAAAAATATATTGTCTAGTTTACAAGGGCTACACTGATCTGACGCACAGGAGTCATAAAATTCTACCCAATACTGGACCTAATAACTCATCAAAATATCATACCTGTCAAAATCATCATCTTCTAATTCATCTGCCATTGCCCATTCCTCATCCTCTTCCAGGTCCACCATCATAGACAACATCTGTGGCACTGGGGGTGGAGAAAATAAATATACAATGATTGTTGAAACTATGCATCTGAGATGCGCATTTAATTATTCTAAATTTAAAATAAAAGGATTTGTAATTGTGTTGGTCTATATGCAGACAAACTACGCATTATTTTTAAGATCATTAAAAATGGTGCCTTTTTTTCCTAAATGCTCCATTTCATAATGTACATAACAGATACTGTCGACAAATTTCAGTTCCGCTTTTAGCTGTCGAAAGAGTGAAGTCGCTCCCGAAATACAAACTATAGCCCGCCCCTGAGAGTGATTGATGGTGATCGTGCAAAGCTTAGGGAAATTGTAAAGGGAGTTTGTGATTTCATTCCAGGTTGTAAACAGAGAAACTGTGAGTGAGTGTGAACATGACCATGTGTGGGGAAGAGGGGGGCTGGGAGGCAACAGGGCTAATGTCTGCAGTTATGCATTTCATGGTCACATGTTTTACTGTATTTGGTTTATTACCACTCTGAGCCACAATGGCGGTGTGTTTCCTCAGCATGGCTGCAGCAGTTTCAGACAGTGTTACAATAACTTCTAGTGCCAGTTGCCTCTGCATATTTGTTAAACTTGTGTCCGCACAAAGCTAAAGGCAAACACACACACACAGTCAAACTTCCACTTAGTGACTTAATATATTAAAAGAAACATTATTTTCCACTCTTGGTGTAAAATTACAAATGTGTAAAAAGACATCAGAACATTTTGATTTTAAAACAATATCAAAACATTAAAATTTAAAGCTTTTCATAAAATCGCTCTAATTTCTGCCTTAACCAATCAATTGTAAATGTTTTATTGTATAAAATATTACTTAAGGAAATTTGTCTGTTTACAATGGGGGGGTGGGGGGAAGAGAGAAATAAATGAAACGATTCTGTGCAATTGCATTTTGTTAACAAAACTTGTAGGGAGGTACTACAGCTCCCCTTGTGGCTAATAAAAACGTGCAATATTTGCAGACAATCATGGCGGTGATGGTTTTTAACAAGAGATAGAACCTAACATCTAAACAAGCAGAGTAACCGGCTTCTGATCCTTTCAGTTGTTTACACTCATTTCCCTCGAAGTATGGCTTTTTTTTTTTTTTTTTAAAGTACTATACACAATGTTTCTTCAGTCGGGCTTTGGCAGTCACAGAGATGAGCAACGTCCAAGCATTGAACTAAAGAATTTCCTTTTTGCCTGTGAAATATCACCTTGATGAGCAGCATCGCTAGCAGCCTCAAGGAACCACCAGGCACAAAACACCACCAACACCATAAAACAACTGGGTAAATTAAAAGTTAAACATCTTTACCTTTAGACAGAGCTGTAAAGTGGCCTCCAAGTTTGGTCTCAAGAATTTAGGTGCTGTGTCAGCAATTTCTACTAGTGACTTTAGTACAGAATCGTCGCCTTGGTAACAAGATTCATTGACTGCCTGATTAACCACAAAAAGAACATCACAAACATTTAATCAATCTTTAATTACAGTAACAGTACAGGATGTTGAGTGTGAGATTATATATTTCACTACACTTCAGACAGAACACACGATTGATACAATCATTCAGACGCAATTAAACAATCACTAAAATCTAAGATTGTGTTCAATTTGTACTGCAAGGTCAGTACAGTGCGATTTTATATTTAAACTGTTTAATTTCTGTATCTCCAGAAAAAATGATTTTATGAAGATCTTTATTCTATTGTAATTATCTAGAATTATAATCATCCCCTTCCGGCTCCTTCCATTAGAAGTCGCAAAAGTGGATCACTTTTCCACACGAACCTCTCCTCTACATCTGCCTGCATCGCCCCACTGCATATCTTCCCTCAGAACATCCATAAACCTCTTCCTTGGTCCTTTTCCTCCTGCTCGGCATCTCCATCCTCAGCATTCTTCTACCAATATACTGCATGTCCCTCCTCTGCACATGTCCAATGATTATAAAGTGCATTATATTTTACACAGATTCTCTCTTTCCTTCCACCTCAATCAATCTAAACGAATTAATTCTTTACAAATTAAGCAACCCAAGAAAATCGAGGACGTTTTCCCCCACATTGATGTATAATCGTAATCCAGTTTTCTACTACAGTCTAAAAATATGTACATTAGTTTTATTGATGAAATTTGCAATAGACTGAAACTGTCCAGTGTGTACTCCGGCAAACCCTGAACTAATGTCAAATAAAATAAGGTAAAAACATTTCCATGCCATTTTCAAAACTATGTTAAAAGTGGTACAAATGTTATCCTCATTAAAAAAATTATTTAAAACTTCTTACCTGTAGTATACCAGGCAAAAGATCCGAGAAATGTTTAAGGATCGGCATGTTGCCCTCGTTGGACAGAACGAAGGAGGCAGTTGCACGTGCAGCGAGCATGCGAATCTAAAAGACAAAATTATAAACCGGTAAACAGCTGCAATAAACAGCAGCAAAACATCCTTCAGACAACATCAGCCTTTAATACAAGAGAAACAGGTTAAAGATGGCAATGAAACCATCAGTTTGCAACTATCATTCAAATGTATACAAGTTTTATTACATCAATTACCAATGTAAAGCTAAAACATGAGCATTAACAGCAGAGCAAACAGTTGCATGAGTACATGCATAACGCTGCGTTTCATCAAAGCATGCAATGTTTTTATTCTAAAAACAAATTATGGGGTGCCCTAGACAGAAATCAGAGAATAAGGCTTTTTACTCTACAACACGCATCACCGAATCAAATGCAAATTGTACAATCAAGTTAAAGTTGTCATTCTGCAAATATTGTGCAAACTTAAGACTAAAGCGTCCATGTTATTTAAATACGTACTTTGTGCTTTCAGTATTTTGCAAGCATCAGCAAGTAGCATTCTGAATTTGTTCAATAAAATTATTTTGTGTGGACAAAGACTTGTTTCTCCAACCTTAGTAGAAAATTAATTTTTTGGTGTGAACTTAGGAATGTTTTAAGATATTCTTTGCATTACATTTACACTTTATCCAAGGGAAAATCTTTAGATCTATTCATAGAATCGTTCCAGTCCTCACCTGTGGGTTCTCCTGATCTTGCGTGCACTGCACCAACATGCGTTTAATAACATCCATATAATGCTGCTGCTGGTTGCCAAATATACCTGGGAAATTCCTGTGAAAAAAGGAGAAATAGATTAAAAACAAACTTAATTTTCTTTGTTCAACCTAAACAGTAGCAACAAGTCAGGGTAAGAAGTCTGACTGCTCACCAGAAAATGTGCAGTGCAGCCTCCCGTAGACAAACATTCTGCGAGTTCACAGAGTCAAACAGAAATTTGAGAATTTCTGGCCACTGGTTATTTCCATCATCGTCTTAAAAACAAACAATATAGACTAGATAAGGGTGCTTGGAATAGAACAATAAAATGCAAGTGAATTGTGGTGCAACTAACCAAGAAGATTACGTGCCAGCTCAGCAGCAACATCACAAATCTTCTTACGGATACTAAGGGCGCCATCCAACTGGATGCTAGCAAGCAATTCTGTTTTAATGGCAGTCTGAATGTCTACGGTCAGGTTTGGGTAAACTTCCTCAAAGGATGAGGACAACAATCGCCGTAGCAGGACAGCTGCCATTTGCCTAACCTGGTTGTTTAAAAAAAAAAAAACCATGAAGGGACCTAAAATTGTAAAACCCTTATATAATTACATGCATGAAGTCTTTCGTTGCAAATGGTACGTATAACAAATGAGGGGCTGGTTAAATGGTGGGTAGATCACAGCCAGTTTGCGTGGCAGGGGCATGGAGGTTGTGGTAAGGAGTAACATTAATTATCGAGTCAATTTTACATACCTCCTCTGCCGCAGATGCATCACGGATGGCCTGCAGCAGGAAACTTATTTTTGTTGATCCCGGGATGGTGTCATATGTTTCCTACAAGTAGAAATAGATATTAAAATGCAACAAACACACATTAAACCATATCCTAGAAGGATTAAACAAGGAGCATTATCTTAGGATCAATACTTCCCAAGTGATGGTACAGTCTGTACAAGATTATCCATACAATATTTTTGCTTTCCCGCAGTTTCATTAAATTTTGCAAGAGAGCTTAAAAATAAACTCAGACAATTTATTTACAGACCGTACTCTTAATTTCTTACGGAATTTGATGGGGCAATAACTGCTAAAGACTAATATTCATTTTAAAATGACAAACCCCTGAGAACAGCGTTTAAGACTATGCTTGATTCAGTGAGAGTGAAACAGTGTAGTAGGACCCACTCAAATGGGGGTCACACTTTAGATTTAATAGTAACTTAGTGGCAAGAAGTTTACAGTGTGAAGTCATCCAAGATCAGTTTTATTTCATTTTAAAATGTTCCATAATGTAAGTGCATCAAACTCCATTCACACAAACACTCTAAAGGTTTGTTCGCGCGTGTGTGACAGAGAGAGAGCGAGAGAGAGAGAGAGAGCCTATACAACTCAATCAGGTGACTGATTATTTAGAGATCAAATTGGCAGATTGGTTTAATTGTGATTCCAGCATCACTTAAAGTATTAAACTTAGCCACCAACATCCTAAAATAAACTTTACATTTCTAAAGATAAGCCATGCATTGTACAAAAGTAATACCAGTGCAGTGTGACTGCAGACTTCCCATCTATCAAACCATGAAATATAAAACCTAGGACAGACGTATAAAATTCTACGGCTGATCCATCAAAAAACATCCGAAACCACCAAAACTTACGAATCTTGTATGCTGTGGTTATTCTGGTTACCACTAAAACGAAGCTTTCCGACTGTCGAAAACAGGAAGTTTACAGATCATTGCTTTGAAGAACTTCAGCACATCAACACTGAAGCCACAGAACAGTCTTATCCCATTTTCCACATTTTAATTGCTGCATATTAGTTTTCTTTTAGTTTCTTTAGCCAACGGCTGATGAACACACTGATCATTTTCATTTAGTGGAATTCCAACTTTTTTTTTTTAAATAAATATAGAAAAAATTAGGACTGCATTTATTTACGGCATTTCTGATTTACAAATTTAATCATTTTAAATCATTTACAAGTTTAACTAAGTTCAAACTGGCCCTTTCCAAACAAAGCCAAACCGTCTGAGGCACCACTGCCCCATTTTTAGAACACCCTGTAGTGCCTTTCAAACCGTGGTCTACCAAAAAAGCGCCGCCTAACTATTCAGAATCTCTTTATTGATGAGATCATTGATGAATAGGTCGGTCTAAAACCAGGATAAGGAAAATGGACCAAGCTTTCCGCAGTGAAAAAGGACAACCCAGTTCCCAAATTGGTTCAGGCTCCAGTCAGTCAAGAAACAGTACCTGCCAAGAAAATGTATGGTCTCCCAGACCTGTGTGTAGGACTAAACTAAAACAGAGGAGACAGGGTTGGTCCTAAACTATGGAACAGCTTAGCAACAAAAATATCAATGTTATCTCTCACCATGTTTAAATCCAAGCTCAAATCTTACTTTATCTATTATGATCAACAGAAAACTAATTTCCTACTTTACAGTATATTGTTTCTAATGTTCTGGACAGCATCTTGGTCAATCTTAGTTTATATTTTTAAATTTGGTTTAGAAAAAGAAATTAGATAAATTTTTTCAACTGACATAAAAGCTAGCAAGCTACATCAACCCTGGATATTTTGGGGTATTCTTTCCTCTCTTGGATTAGTGGAGTAAAACATTTTTCATAGCAGGACAGTTCCTTCCTCAGCTCTACCCATTCTCTCATCTTGCTGTGCACTGTAAACACTGTTGTGAAGCAAATGTTGGAGATCTTATGACCAACCTAAAGCAGATTTAGAACAATTAGCTGCCATATGTTATAGATGATTATCCTCCCACCACCGAACCATAGAGTTTTCAATGTATTATTAAAGGAGTTCAATAGATTTGAAGACGTCATTTTTCATTGGGTGTGACGAGGATGGACAGGATTAAAAATGGGTTTATTAGAGAGACGGCGCATGTTGGATGTTTTGGAGAGAAGGTGAGGGAGGCTAGGTTGAGATGGTTTGGACATGTGCAGAGGAGGGACATGCAGTATATTGGTAGAAGAATGATGAGGATGAAGATGCCGGCCAGGAGGAAAAGAGGAAGACCAATGAGGAGGTTTATGGATGTAGTGAGGGAAGACATGCAGGTAGTCATATGGCAGATGTAGAGGGCAGGGTACTGTGAAGAGTGATCCGCTGTGGCTGAGAAGATTAAACTGACTTCTGGGGGCTATTGTGTTTTACAATGGAGCGAACAAAATGTACCCCCGACCTGTGTGTCAGGCTTGATCGTGGGGAGGAACAGTATTTAACTAGAAATGGGTCTTTTGGTTCAAAGTTTGCATGTTCTCCCTGCGCTTGTGTTTTCTCTACAGTCCAAAAACATGTACACTAGTTTGAGGATTCTTCTTCTCCTCCTCCTCTCAGTTGCTCCTGTTAGAGGTCACCACAACAGATCACTCTTCTCCACACTACCCTGTCCTCTACATCTGCCTCTTTCATCCCAACTACTTCCCCTTTCACTCTTAGAGACTCAATCACAAATCACTCTTGCCCCTCTTCTCCACCCACTCCAGCCTGCTTGAACTCTTCACTTCTCTAACACAATCTCCATTTGCACTGTTGACCCCAGGTACGTAAAACTCCATCACCTTTACTACCTCCTCCCTGCAACCTCAACTCCGCTACCTTTCCCTCTCATTCTCACACTATGTATAATAGTTTGATTGGCGATTCTAAATTGCCCATAATTGTGTGTGTATAGGGGGGTGTAGTTAGTTATGTGTGGACATCTCCAGGGTGTACCCCTGCCTCTCACCCTATGTGCACTGCGACAGGCTCCAGCAGAACCTTTAGCGGATTAGATGAATAAGTGAATGAATGAATAAATATAGTAATTACAGGCAATCATTTCTTATTTTGAAGGATCAGGGAGTTAGTATATATATGTATATATAAAGATGGATAGAAAGACAGACAGACATGAGGAAGATGGAAGAGATGAATGGGTGGATATAAGAAGCGTAGGGCGAGACAGGAGAAAATTTAACCCCAAACTTAAAAGGGAAACGTTCTGTTGCCCTCATGACAAAGACCATCAGCCGACCCTACCCCTCCCTGCTGTCTGTACACGGTGAGAATTAAACCATGAGCTGTGGCGCGAATAAAATCAGTACGCATGCGCAGTGCGACCCTACAACTGAGCCGAACATCTCCATTCATTTCAGTAGAGATTCCATAAAACCCCATTAATCAATGACCTACAATTGTTTGCAAGACAGGCCATTATTAACGCTTTTATCATTACATTATCAGGCAAAAAAGAACTAATAGATTAATACATAAATAATGGATTATACTGGTCAGATGTATCCACAGTTAATGTTTAAAAAGGTTAATGGCAGTGGCAGCGAAGATTAGCGAACGTGTGAAAAAGTTGTTTTATTAAACAAAACATAACAGTATTTAATTCTAAAACTAATGTATTAAATACTCAGACATGTGAATTGCGAGGGTTCACAAAGTTCTTCAGGCGCTTATCATCGCCTCAGACAGAACTACAGCGTTTTTGCCAAACGGCTAACCATCATCTCTGCTGTCTACTATAATCAACGTATAATACGAACAATTTTAAATAAAATAAAAAAATTAAGTATTAGATAAGTTGTCAGAAATTGTATGGCTGCTCGTGTTACGCGTTTCTGCCAGCTGTTTGTGTCAATTCTGTTCAACCCACCGGGACAGAATGGTTTAGTAAGCTAGCAAGCTAACATGCTAACTGGCAAGTCAGTCAATCAACCAACACAAGAAAACTGCTAATATCGGCGTGATTAACGACACGGTGTTACTCTGCTTTAGAGTAAAATGGCAAGAAATATAAATAAATAACAGCCATAAATAGTTATTTTAAGATATTGATCGTGTTCATTATGTAGCGTAAAACTACAGATTATTGAACGAGATTACTTAATAAATCAACATTAATGTTATTTAACTGCCTCGAACATTAAAAGGTGGAGATATTGTGTGTGTGTGTGTGTGGCTAACGTTAGCTAAATTACCACGGGTTTAGCTTAGCAACACCGTAAAACTTGCCCCGTCACACGTGGACTGACCCGCAGTGAGAAACGGAACTAGCGGCTAACCGGCTACACTAACAGCACATTTTATTTCCCCCATCCAAACTCCTCCAGAAGAATAAAGTGCGGCTCGTACCTCAGACTGCTTCCTGATATTATTATCAGGGCTCATAAGGTTCCCCAGTAAGAGGTAAAACTGCTGCTGCTCCGCCATTGCAGTAGGATCCAGAAAGAAATCAGCTGATACAGGAGGAGCCAGAATAAACCCGTCTTCTGACATGTTTTGGCGCCTTATCGGGTTTTACTTCCGGGTAACGATAGAGGTCTTTAAGAATAAAATAATAAAAACTAAAGTTATAGTTAAATAACTGGAAGGAAGATTAAAACATGACGTCAGAGCATCTATTGAATTAATAAATAAACATATTACAGAAGATTTTAAAAAACATTGTAGAGACTTAATACACACACATGCACAGTGTTTAATGTATGTCTGTCTATCTGTCTGTCTGTCGCTCTGTCTGTCTGTCTGTCTGAGATACATTGGTGTAACTGGAACAGCATACTTGGAAGACCGTTCATATCAGGTAAAATGTCCCACAAGGCTCAGTCCTTGGTACTCTCCTTTTCTCCATCTACACTCACTCACTTAGCAAAGTCATTTCTCACACAAGTTCACTTACCATTGCTATGCTGATGACACTCAACTTATTGTTTCTTTTCCCCCATCTGACACCAAAGCTTCTGTAAGGATCTCTGCTTGTCTGGCAGACATTTCTTCTCTGATGGCAACCCACCAGCTGAAATTTAACCCTTGCAAAACGGAGCTACACGATCCTGCAGGTTTGTCCTCCACAACATCAGGAAGATACGACCTTTCATATCCACTCAGGTTTCACAGTTGTTTGTGCAGTCTCTAGTTATCTCGAAACTTGACTACTGTAACTCACTTCTAGTAGCAAACCTCAGAGTGCAATCCGCCCACTGCGGATGATCCAGAATGCAGCTGCACGTGTCAAGTTCTCTAACACTACACCACTGCTGCGCACCCTCCACTGTCTTCCAGTAGCTGCACGAATCAGGTACAAAACACTGGTACTCGCCTACAAAGCCAAGAACAACTCCGTGCATAGCACCTCGCTCCCTCAGATCAACCAGCACTACATGACATGTTCCACCCCCTATATCTTCCCATCAATGTCAGAACAGCAGAGCCACTGGCTGTCTTCAAGAGACGTCTGAAGACAAACCTGTTCATTAAACACTTTGCCCTTCACACATAAACACACATTTAATTATAAAAAAAACCCTATCTTGCTCTTCAACTGTTTTAATAGTTTGTTACACTGTTTTTGTGATTGTACCTATATGTGGAGTGAAATGTTCTAGTTTATAACTATAAACACTGTTTCGACGTTGCTCAGGAAAAGAGCGACTGCTAAATGCCTAACTTTAACTGTATGTCTGTCTGTCTGTCTGTCTAGCAACTTGCACATTTGGATGCCGCTTAAGAAGAACCAAACATTGCATCTGCGTTACTAAAATTTCAGCTTATAACCAGACAAGTGCTAACTCTTAGCAATAAACAATATTCATTCATTCATTCATCCATCTGCTTGCTTATTCCCTAATTCAAGGTCACCGGGGTCTGCTAGTGGGCGAGAGGCAGGGGTACACCCTGGACGGGTCGCTAGTCCATCTCAAGACACATAGACAAACAACCATTCACACACATTCACTCCTATGAACAATTTAGAATCACCAATCAACCTAATCTGCATGTTTTTGTACTGTGGCAGGAAACTGGAGTGCTGATATGCTGCTCTGAATTCTTTTCATTTTTCTCTTCTGTTGTTTGTTGTATTTTTAATGCTGCCATTGACTGTTAGTTACTTGGTGCTTGGGGACATTTCGAAAAGACATGCATGGAAGTCCACTAGAAGAGAATTGCGGCTTTGTCCTAGATGTGGGGCAGGAACAGTGAAAATGAAAGTCCGTTGATTATATTATTTAAATATTTGATTGTTAGGTATTTTATATCATCTATTTTTAAAAGATCATTATGACTATGGGGGCGGAGGGATCAATTATGACAAACCTGTTCACAAAACACCTTGCATTTCACACATAAACACACACATAAACCACCAAAAAAACCCTCCTTTTTTCCTTCTGCCCGGCACCTCCATCCTCAGTATTTTTCTACCATTATACTATATTTCCCTCCTCTGAATATGTCCAAGCCATCTCAACCTAGCCTTCCTCACCTTGTCTCCAAAACATCCAAGATGCGCGGTCCCTCTATTAAACTCATTTCTAATCCTGTCCATCCTTGTCACCCCCAATGAAAATCTTCAACTCTGCCACCTTCAGCTATGTCTCTAAACCATACAACAGGTATCACTACAGTACTATAAACTTTCCCTTTCACTCTTGCCAAAACTCGTCTAAAACAAATCACTCCTACCACTCTTCTCCATCGGTTCCACCCTGCCTGAACTCTTTTCTTAATTTCTCCAAGGCACTCTCCATTACTTTGCACTGTTGACCTCAGGTACTTAAACTCTTCCACCGTCACTACCACTTCTCTCTGCAACCTCATCACTCCATTGCCTTCCCTCTCATTCACACACATGTACTCTTACTGACTTCCCCTTCTTTCCAGCGCATACCTCCACCTTTCCAGATTCTTCTCAACCTGCTCTCTATCCTCACCCCAAATCACATCATCCGCAAACATTATCATCCATGGAGACTCCTGTCTGATCTCATCTGTCAACCTGTCCATCACCACTGCGAACAAGAATGGGCTCAGAGCTGATCCTTGATGTAATCCCACCTTCACCTTGAACCAGTCCGACATTCCTACCGCACACCTCACTGCTGCCACACTGCCCTCATACATGTCCTGCTCCACCCTCTCATACTTCTCTGCTACACACGACTTCCTCATCCAATACCACAAATCCTTTCTCGGAACCCTCTCGTATGATTTCTCCAGATCCACAAACACACAATGCAACTCCTTCTGGCCTTCTCTATACTTCTCCATCAACATCCTCAAAGCAAAGACTGCATCTGTAGTACTCTTCCTTGGCATGACTCATCAACTTTATTCCCCTGTAGTTACTGCACATCTCCCTTATTCTTAAAAATCAGTACCTGAACACTCCTTCCCCATTCCTCAGCAATACTCTCGCCTTCCAAAATCCTGTTAAACATTTCAGTCAGAAACTCTACTGCCATCTTTCCTAAACATCTCCACGCTTCTACTGGTCCAACTGCCTTTCCACTCTTCATCCTCTAAATAGCTGCGCTCACTTCTGCCTTACTAATTCAATTCAATTAAATTTTATTTGAATAGCGTTTTTTTACATCAGTTATTGCCTCAAAGCAGCTTTACAGAATAAATGATAAACAGATGAATGATGAGTTTGTCCCTTATGATCAAGCGGGTGGCAAGGAAAAACTCCCTAGAGTGGAATTAGGAAGAAACCTTGAGAGGAACCAGACTCAACAGGGAACCCATCCT
>JAOTRA010000020.1:933577-946684 GCA_026260255.1 Pseudolaguvia tuberculata
TATATATATTAATGACTGCCACATTTAGAAATAATGACAATTACATTATACGTCTTTAGAAATGTCTAACAAGTTTCGGGACACCTGCAGAGGTTCTTGAGTTCCTCATTTTTAGCTTCTTTATATATTTGATAGATGTTAACTCCCATTTTATTTTCCAGCCAGATGAAATCCAGACCCAGCGATGGCCATTTACTTACAAACGTCTCTGTTGGTTTGTGTGTATATTTAGCATCAGGTTGGTAAAAGCTTTTACTGGCCAAGTCTGTACCTCCAAACAGAGACTAAAAGCTAAATAATATAAAGCCTCTTGCCCAATGTACACTCGGCTCCAGCAGACCCCGAATTAGGAAATAAGCGGGTAAGAAAATGAATGAATGAATGAATGAATGAATGAATGAATGAAAATAACATTAAATAAAAACAATTTGGCAGTGCAATGGTGTCATAGTTAGTATTGTCTCCTCACAGAAAATGTGCCTGGGTTTGATTCCTGTGCATGGTTTTTCTCCAGGCTGTCCGGTTTCCTCCAACAGTCCAAAAACATGTCCAGTCCCTGACAAAAGTCTTGTCCTTATCTATTTTGTTGAAACACCTGCTATTACCCTGATTTTTCATTAATGAATTGGTGTTAGAACGAGCTCATATAAAAAGCTAAACCACTCCCAAATGATGTTTAATACACTGAAATAAATTTGTTTCACTGAGAAAAGATCATTTAAATACATTTGGGAAAGACAAAAGTTTTGTCGCCTCAAAATTTACTGCCAATACAAAACTATGTCAGCAATTTAAGTAGTAGTGCTGTGAGATCCAAATTTATGTGTGGGCCTGCAGTGGACTGGCGACCTGTCCAGGGTGTACCCCTGCCTTTTGCCCTATATGCTCGCTGGAAAGTGCTCCAGGTTCCAGACCCCTGTAGCCCTGGTTCTTTCTGTGTGGAGTGCTATTGTAAGGGGTTTCAGGTTCTCCAGTTTCCTCCCACAGTTCAAATACATATTTACATTTACAGCATTTGGCAGATGCTCTCATTAAGACCGCCTTACATTTTATCTTTGTTGAACCTCAGTCTTTATGGTATCAGTAGACCTCCTTAATCACCGATTTCCTCCTAACATATATGTTACATTGGTGGACCAGAGGCTCAGAGGAGTGAGTGAGTGAGTGAGTGAGTGAGTGAGTGAGTGAGTGAGTGAGTGAACGACTCAATCAGAGGTTTTATTAGTCGTTACTTCATTTCAGGTTAATTTAAAGGCATTTCAACTTACTGGCAGTTCAACATCAAGTCCACCTCCTTCCTTCAATTCCACCTCCTCCCTCCTTCCTCCAACTCCTCCCTCTTTCCTCCACTTCCACCTCCTCCCTCCACTTCCACCTCCTCCCTCATTCCTCCACCTTCTTCCAGTCAGAAAAGGTTCTGTGGAAAATTGCTGTTGGATTTTCTTGTTGTTTAAATACTGAACAGGAATAAACTTTTTCCTGTTTTTTTTCCTCGCAAAATAACTGCCTTATTTCTTCCGACACCAATTTAAACACACAAATTAACCATGGTGCTGTGCCAAATAACACACATGCCGAGTTAAATACTACAGAGAAATATGTAAAGTGGTAGTGCCATCTAGCGGACCGTGGGGTCATTACAGTCAAAAAGATTGCCTCATTATTCATTCATTGATTCATCTTCTAACCCACTTTATTCCTTAATTCGGGATTACGGGGGTCTGCTGGAGCCTATCCTAACCCAGGCAGGGGTACACCCTGGAAAGGACGCCAGTCCAACCCAGGGCCTTAGAAACAAACAACCGCACACACTCACACTCACTCCTATGGGCAATGAGTCACCAATCAACCTAACGTACATGTTTTTGGACTGTGGGAGGAAAACGGAGTACCCGGAAGAAACCCAGGCACTATGGTTTTCAACTCACAGTCCAAAAACACGTACATAAAGTTGCTTAGAAATTCTACATTGCACATAAAGCTGAGTGTCAGTGTTTGTTCATTTTTGTGTGGCCCTGCGATGGACTGGCCTAAATCGTTGTTTGATTTTTGCATAAGGGAAGGTAATAGTAGCTAATCTTTGAACTTTTTTCTTACCAGTACACCGTTACAACGATTTTTAGCAGTGCACATTATTGCCACAATTACTTAGTGCCATCTGGTGGACAGTTGTATAAAATAGAAAATAAACTTCTACGCCCCTGTTGCATTTAAGGTGGACCAGACATCCCTGAAGCTGTTGAGTAATACCGGCGCATCTGTTTGTAGGTCGACACACACACACACACACACACACACACACTATAGATTCCAAGATTCCCCGAGTCTCAGACACTCGTTGGTCCACATAAGCAAAGTTTGATTAAGACTTTGGAGTGCGCGTAACCGCAGTGTAGCTGTGTTTATAGCTTTGGTATAGTAAAGGTTAAAAATGTTCTTAACTTTCATCAGATGGAAGAGGAGCTTGAGGTGTGACTCCCTCCCTGTGAGGTTCTAAGGCACGGTTTGTTCCTGCACTCAATAACACTAAGCACATTTCAACACCTTTTGATTGTCATCTAAATTCATATACTTCTTTCAAGACATTGTGTTCCTGTGAATTCACGAGCCAATGACGTCACCAAACAGACCCTAGTTAAATCAATTCAATCAATTAATTAAACGATGACGTAAAAACAACACTCGAAAGTGACACTGTTTATATTTCATGGCGTAATTGCTGTTGAGGGTTGTTTTTTTTTTCAGCTGCTTCGGCGCGCAGTTTGGGAGAAGAATAAGAAACCGGAGACAGAGGGGCTCATTAGGGTAGTTTAACAAAATGATTCCACCTTAACAGTCTGGCAGCTGTGTATTCTCTCTGTCTAAACTACCGACCTCTGTGCTCCAATCTACCAGTCTGCACGTAGTGAGAGGAGAGAGACAGAGACCGAGACCTGTCAATCCCTGTCTTTATAGGTTGTCCTGAACATAACTAATAGTGTTGTAAAAATTTGGATTTCATATATATATACACACGTAAATTCCCAGAAGCTTCGTGCGCAAAAGGGTTAGTGGGAGTGTGTGTGGGAAGTTGAAGAGTGTTCTATGGCAGCATCGTCCTACTCTACTGTGATTAATTATTGTGACCGTGCGCCAGACCTCTGCTGCGTTGGGTTGCGCACTAGATTTCGTAGCCGCCAGATCAAAAGAGATCCAGGAAAGGGGGTGGTCCTGCTGGTGGCATATATAGCAAGCCGGGATCTGTTCGAGTCTAAGAGAGGCAAACTGTCCCACCAAGCCAGACAACTGATCACGTCCGGAGGAGAAGAATCTTTACTCTGAAAGACTGCATAGGAACTAACATTTTAATCAGCTATATTTCTTTTTTTTTTTTTTTACGTTGGTACTTCTAGTTTGCACTGGATTTTTTTATTTTATTTTTTAAATAAACTTCAATAGTTTTTACGTTTACGTCATCCCAACACCTGGACCTTGTCAGTTTTTGCAAAATAATAAAGAAAAAAACAACCTGCTCGTATTTTCTTGGAGGATTATGATGATTTTTGTGCGCGTTGCGCTGAGTTTCGTTGCTGCTCTGTGCGTTAATGCGGCGCAGAGCGCATGGGAGGAAACTACGCTGACACCAGTTCCACTCGACTCCTACAAGAGCGAAAAGGAGTCGCCTCTCAGTTCAGAGGCTCAGGAGAAAGAATCACAAAAGCTTTTCTATAGGTTGGACATATTTGGGAAACAGATGGTGTTGGAGTTGGAGCCGGATCAGACTTTTCTGGCGCCCGGGTTTGTGTTCCATGTGGTGGGGAACTCGGACGGCCAGCGGGGGTTTGACAGCTCGGGGGAGGCGCGCTGTTTTTACACAGGAACTGTGAACAGAGAGAAAAACTCTGCGGTCGCGCTAAACATCTGCCATGGACTCAGGGGTGGCTTCAACTACGGTGGGGAAGAATATTTCCTTCAGCCCGCGAATGCCAGTAGCGAAAGCAGTTTAACGGGCGGACATACGCACACCGTTCGCCGGCGAAATAGGCGGTTCCATGGCGAGGTCGGTGGGTCCAAATGTGGGGTCAGAGAAGACGAGGAGAAAGTCCCTGAGCACCGGAGCACGGAATCAGCTCAAGAACACGCCCCGACTCCAAATGAGTCCCAAGGTAGGTTTAAACTCCAAGTGCTGTTTTCAATAAAATGGAATAAATAAGAAGAAACTATTCGAAAACTTTAATGGTTGACATTTACGCACAAATGAGATACAAGGCGGCGGTTTGAAGAAGAAAGATAACATACTAATTGTGAGGTTAGGGTTAATGAGAAAAGAGAGAGAACAGAGGAGGGTGGGTAGAGCTCGGGGATTGCGTAGGAGGGAGTGGAAGAAGGCGGGAGGGTCTGAGCTGGTGAAACGTGGAAACTCGCCTCCTGATAGCGTGTGTTGCGCCTGTCAGACATTTCCCGCAGGGCCACTGCGGATGGCGCAAAAGTCTGTTAAAGACGTCAGTATATAGAATCGACACCACAAACTCGTTGTCTTTTTTTCTAAACAATTCACTGATCAATTCTTTGAGTGTCAATTGTTTTCTTTTCATTGACAAATATTCCTTTTTTCCCTGTTTCAGCACATCACCGGGTTCGTCGATTTGTGTCCATGCCACGATATATGGAAATCATGATTGTGGCAGATCAGTCTATGGCAGAATTTCACAGAGATGGACTGAATTCCTACCTGCTAACCATAATGGCAGTGGCTTCTCACCTTTACCGCCATCCAACTATTCATAACTCTATTACGCTATCTGTGGTCAAACTTATGGTGATCAATGATAAAGATCATGGACCAGCTGTTTCCTCTAATGCTGCCCTAACTTTGAGGAACTTCTGCCACTGGCAAAAACAACACAACCCTCCCAGTGACCGTCACCCAGAACATTATGACACCGCCATCCTCTTTACCAGACAAGTAAGAATCTACATGGCACTTAATATAGCAGTCAATGAATTAGATCTTGAAATTGATAAAGTTCTCTATTATCTCTTTCCCCTTTAGGATCTATGTGGTGCTCACTCTTGTGACACATTAGGAATGGCTGATGTTGGCACCGTGTGCGATCCAGAGCGAAGTTGCTCCATCATTGAGGATGATGGACTGCAGGCAGCTTTCACTGTTGCACACGAACTGGGTAAGATGACATCTTAATTTTCACTGAACATGAAGTGGTGGCAAAAGTACAAAATGATACCCTAAAACCTACCCAATCTTATATAGCTGATGTGACTGTTCTTTAGGTCATGTGTTCAACATGCCCCATGATGATGCGAAACAGTGTGCTAGTATCAACGGTGACAATTGGGGTGCCCACATGATGGCATCTACTCTTTCCAACCTGGACCAGTTGCACCCCTGGTCTCCATGCAGTGCATTGATGATTACAACCTTCCTGGATAATGGCCATGGTCAGTGTCTGCTCGACAAACCACAGAAGCCTCAGCAGTTACCACAAACCCTACCAGGTTCAGCATACAATGCTGATCATCAGTGCCGTCTTACATTTGGTGAAGAGTCACAGCACTGCCCTGACCTAAGTACGACCTGTGCAGCTCTCTGGTGCACTGTCACTACAACAAATGGTCTATTGGTGTGCCAAACCAAGAATTTTCCATGGGCTGATGGAACTCCATGTGGTCATGACAGCTACTGTATGGCAGGCCAGTGTTTGAGCAGTAGCGAAGCAGCCAGTCATCGGGTAAGCACCATTTGGTGCTTTGTTTATATTAGATAAAAGACTATGGTTCAATGTTTAACATTTTCTTGCTCTGGTGTTTACAGATCCCAGTCAATGGTGGATGGGGAACTTGGGGACCTTGGGGCGAATGTTCACGTTCCTGTGGTGGTGGTGTCCAGTACTCTTTTAGAGAATGTGACAACCCTTTGCCTAAGAACGGAGGCAAATATTGTGAGGGTAAAAGAGTTCAGTACCGATCCTGCAATACAGAGGACTGCCTCGACAGCAATGGTAAGAGTCTCAAGGAGTGACAGGATCGATTATGGTTTGTGTGTTAAAGTCTGTAGCTGCATTACCTTTACATCCTCTGTTTAGGTTTAACATTCCGTGAGGAGCAGTGCCTGGCTCACAACGACATTTCTTCCCATGTGTCATTTGGCTCAAGCGAGAGCGTTGAGTGGGTGCCTAAGTATGCTGGCGTATCACCCAAAGACCGCTGTAAGCTGGTTTGCAGAGCAAAAGGAACGGGCTACTTCTTTATCCTCAAGCCAAAGGTATGTATAGATACGTAGCACATAATGCCCATAAAGATGCAGTTATAACAAATATAAGACAGTTGACTCAAAAAACGAGAAATAATATTTGACTCCCTGCTGTCCTCAGGTGGAGGATGGGACTCCCTGCACCCCCGACTCCACTTCTGTATGTGTCCAAGGACAGTGTGTTAAGGCTGGATGTGACCGTGTGATTGGCTCAGATAAACAGTTTGATAAATGTGGTGTTTGTGGCGGGGATGGATCCACCTGCAAGAAAGTGTCTGGATCATTAGAGTACACAAGGTTAGCGACCATTTCTATTTTTAAAAAAACATTCAGTTCAAACTGTCAGGTCCAGAAGATGACCGTTGTGTGTTTTTTTTTGCTTACAGACCAGGGTATCAGGATGTTGTGACAATTCCTGCAGGTGCTACGCACCTCGATGTGAAGCAACGATCCACTGGTGGCCGTCGGCATGACAACAGCTACTTGGCTGTTCGCAGGGAAGATGGCACCTACCTTCTAAATGGTGACTACAAGCTTACAACTTTGGAGACTGACATCTTTCTTAAAGGGTCACTCCTACGCTACAGTGGTTCTTCAGCGTCTCTTGAGCGCCTCCGAAGCTTTGCTCCTCTTCCAGAGCCACTGACCGTCCAGGTACTATCAGTAGGCGACATGCCCCGGCCTCGTCTCAAGTACAGCTACTTTTCCCCACGTCCTGCTTCTACAAACCGACGTCCTATCAACGCCATTATAGAAGTAGGAGGTGCAGAGTGGACACTACGTGAATGGGGACCCTGCTCACAGACCTGTGGTGAAGGTACACAAAAGAGAGATGTTCTATGTCTGGATTCCCATGGTCGACCATCACAAGACTGTCCCGAGGAGCTGCGTCCTTCTTCTGTCCGCCCCTGTAATACACAAGCCTGCCCATACTGGGTTGTTGGAGAGTGGTCAACCTGTTCTAAAACCTGTGGGCGAGGTTTCCGGAAACGTCCACTTCATTGTAAGGGACACGACGGACGCATTTTGCCCCATGACAGCTGCCACGCAAAAGATCGGCCACGACCCTTACTAAACATGTGCATCCAGAGAGCCTGTTAGGCCTGACCAGGACTACAGAAAATCACTGATTGTAAACTCTGCTGTTTATTGTATGAAGCAGAGCAATGCAGGTTCGGGATCCAGAGGCTCCCCTATGACGGCGACTGCAATTAATCTTGAACCAGCACTACAGGTCCTACTCCTCCAATACTGGGTGCAGGACACAAAGCTGGCACACTGTGTACCTGTCTAAATAGCTGGGATAGAGGAAGAGTATAAAAATATTTTCTAAAGGACACCTCAGCTGCTTTAGGTGCTAATGACACGCATGAGTTTGTTTTGAGCGTGGATGTCTGTAGTGTATGTTTTCGTACTATCTGTCTGAGCTGGACTGGGCAGATAGTTACTATATGAGTGGTAAATATTTGAGAGCATCCATGGAATAGTCCAAAAAGGGAATTAGATGTGAATATATTAGTATTAGTATTTGGCTGGAACCGAAAGAATCTCAGTCTATACTTGGACCATACTAGACCCATGTTGAACCCATTAATTACTCAGATCACAAAGACACACACGCTGCTATAATACACAGGAAGTTTAATGTACAGTATACTGCAAATGTTTTTGGTCAGCTGAGCATCACAAACACATGCCATTTTCAACATCTTTCAGATTGATTCCCATTTTTCCCAATTGAATGAAGCTCCAGTCTTCCTGAGATATCTCGTCATTCAGCTTCAACAGTATTAGTGAGATCAGACATTAATGTTTGGTAAGGAGGTCTGGGGGGGGGTCACTCTAATAATAACGCAGCATGTGATAATGGAGGTCAGGGGTTTTGTGTTTAGGGTCATTGTGATTGCTGGAACAGTGTTGGAGTCTCTTAGTTCCAGTGAAGGAATAATATGATGCTACAACCTTCAAACAACTTCTAGATTTTAGCTAGAACTGTTCAAAGAGGAACCACATATGGATCTGACCAAAAACTTTCAGCATCATAGTGCATGTATTTATAAATATACCTATACAGATAGTATATAAGTTAATGATAAGCTTCCTTATCATTAATTCGAATTTTTTTAAAATGCCAAAGAATGTGTGTGTGTCTGTGTGTCTGTGTGTGTGTATGTCTGTATGGAAGAAGGCGTTTATGGAGAGTAAGGGATTTCTCTCCTGTTACTACTTCATAAGTAAGTCTCTCCTGCCTTCCGAGAAGGTTTTTTGTATAGAATATCCTAACCTTATTTATTTTTGTACAGCCTGTTAAATATAATCTTGTGGCTTTTTATTATTGTATTTTTTTTAATTACAGAAGGATGTAGATTATATTGGAGTATTTATACAGTATTATATATAGACTTGGATTTAAGAATAAAGTATCACATTGACTTGTGACCCGAACTCATTTGTGTGTATGTGTTATTTTAGGTTTAAAAATGATTTAGAGGAAAAACACAGGGATGGCATTTGTTCTGAACTTTCTAAAAAGCTTAAAAGCATCAGCTTTATAGAAGTGTGTATGGGAGTGTTCTATAAAAAAAAGCCACAGCAATCATATAACACTCCTATACCTCAATCTCACTGTCTATATTCATCATTTAATGGATGTTTATGACTGGTGCAATGTATATTACTGTATTCTCTGGGGAGCCTCAACAAATTCCTAGTATGTGCAAACATACCTGGCAATAAATCTTATCTTATTTTATCTATGGGGAATTTAGAATAACCAATCAACCTAATGTATATTTATTTAGACTGTGGGAGGAAACCGGAGTACCAGGAGAAAAAGCATACAAGCACGGAAAGAACATGCAACCTCTGCACAAAAAGATTCCTCGCACAGGACTCGAACCCAGGACCTTCTTGTTGCGAGGCGATCGTGCTAACTACTACGCCAATCATTGTACAATTTTAAATTAAATGTTTATTTTTTTTTTATTGGAACAGGAAAGCTGGTTGACTGTAAATTTTCAATTGATGAAAAATTGGACTTTTTGGAAATTTGGGCCTATAAAAACAAATCATTTATTTAATAGTGCTGTTTTACACAGACATATATAAAGTTCATTCATTCATTCATCTTCTAACCCGCTTACTCCCTAATTCAGGGTCATGGGGGGTCTGCTGGAGCCCATCCCAGCGCACATATGGTCGAGAAGCAGGGGTACATCATAGACAGGTCACCAGTCTATCGCAGGGCTACACACACACACACACACACACACACACACACACACACACACACACTCCTTTGGGCACTTTAGAATAACCAATCAACCTAATGTACATGGACTGTGAGAGAAAACCGGAGTACTCAGAGGAAACCCATGCAAGCTCGGAGGGAACATGCAATCTCTGCTAGGCGACTGTGCTAACCACTACTATGAATTATTATTCATTCATTCACAGCATTTGGCCAACGCCTTATCCAGTGACTTACAACTAAGCAATTGGGGGTTTAGGGCTTTGCTCAAAGGCCCACAGAGATTGCTTGGTGGTGCTGGGAATCAAACTATGACCTTTCTGGTATTAGTCCAACACCTTAAACAACAATCCACCAATTCTCCATAATTATTATTATTGCTTAATTAGTAAAGGTCAATGGAAATGATTGTCATTATTGTGAGGGGACCGTGCTCATCACTATGCCACCCCTGATTTGATCATCTTTTCTTAAAAGCATGACTTGGGGGCGTCGTTTTCCCGGAATGATCGTGATGTTATTCATTGTATATCCGGCTTTCATAAATGAGCAGTCGCGTCGTGACTCTCTCGCTTTCTCTCTCTCTCTCTCTCTCTCTCTCTCTCTCTCTCTCGCTCTCTCGCTCTCTCTTTTTTCCTTCCTTCCTTCCTTCCTTTTTCTGTCATTTCAGCTTCGGGGGAGGGGTAGAATCCTGAGATTCTTGAAAAAAAAAAGGGAAGGAGTCAAAAAAAAAACAGAGGAAGAAGTTACTTCTTTTTTTGTGAAGCAGGAACACGTGGGTCGCAGTTTTTCGGGATTCGATCTTTATTTATTTATGTATTTATTTATGTACTGACTTCCAGTTTATAGAGGCAGGAACGTGTCGTGTTCTCTTGATGTTCGCGATGACTCTTCTTTATTTCGAGATGTTTTAGTGAAGAGTGAGGCGTCTGCCGGTGTTTATATGCGGTGTTGGGGTCACTGTCCGACTGGGGCAAAAGTTCTAACCCTTTAAAACATAAGAAAAGCAAAAGATGGAAAGCACCAAAAGGACGAGTTTACACACGGGGTGGAAACTCTTAAGAAAGTCTCTGCTGTTGTGTCTTTTTGCCGGTAAGTCTAAAGTTTCATTCATTCATTCATTCATTCATTCATCGACTGGGATGTAAATATGTGGTTAAATATAAAGTTCTACACCAATCAGATCGGGTTTACCCTGTGTTTTGTTTAGGAGTGATGGAGGTTTCATTTTTCATTGTTATTAGAAAATCTGACAAATACATGTTTGGATATGTCTGTATTTATATTAATATTTGTGATTTTGATTGATTGGTCATAAAATATTAAAAGGGAAAATAGTACAAATTAAAATATAGTTCTTGTAAAACTTTTCTATTGTTAATATCTCAATCAGGCGCCCATTAGGTCGTCTGTAACACCAGTAAACTCCTATTCACACTCCACAATCGTGGGGGTGGGGTGGGGTGGGGGTTACTCTGGGTGGTAACATTTTAAAAGGTGTCTGAATCTCTATAGGCTTTTTTGTCCTGATTCTGTTGGCCAACAGAACCCAGAGTAATGAGCAGGACCTCCTGGGGACCACACACAGTGGTGTAAACATCATCAACCACACACACACACACACACACACACACACACACACACACACACACATATTAAACTAAAGAGGGGTCCACATGTTAGTGAAGAGTTTACAAGGGTTCATTATGTCGGTAGAATAATTTCCGCTCATTATTTTATTTTGTTCAAAAGGGTTTGGAAATTTCAACAAACATTTTTTATCTTGTGAAACTATATTAAATTAAATTTAATTGGTACAAAATCAGCAATGATTTGATCAAACCAGCTAATTATGGTATAGCAATAAGTCAAATCCTAAAAAAATCTTAAGTCTTCTGTAATGTTTGAAAAAAGAACAAAAAAAAAAAAACAAGCCAAGCCTACATGCGCTATCCACTAGAACATGAAATAAAATTCAAACCACATGACTGCTCATTGTTAGCCTGGTCTCATCTGTGGGGGGAAAAAACCATTATAAAGTACCATGTATTAGTATTAAATAACCTTCTGGTAGACTTAATGGCAGAAGTGTTTATAAAAAAAATGGCACCAAAAGGCAAAGCTATCTTCTTTAAGAAAAAAAGGCTCCTAAAAGCAAAACAGCAACAGTATCTGAATTTGGGGAGAAAAAAAAGAAGAAAGATTAAAGGAGAAGAAAGGCTGCAGGACCAGACTAGCTTTCAGACAAGCTCCAGCAGAGAAACGCTCAGAATAAATGTAGGACGGTTGTGTTTATTCATCACTTCGGCATCATGGGGAGCCTATCCCAGTGCACAAGGGGTACACCCTGGACAGGCTGCCAGTCCATCACAAGGCCACACATGGACAACTACAGACACTCACTCCTACGGGCAATTTAGAATCACCAATCAACCTAATGTACATGTTTTTGGACTGTGGAAGGAAACCAGAGTACCCTTAGAAAACCCACACAAGCACAGGGAGAACATGCAAAGTAAGATATCCAGCCCGGGAATCCAGTACTGGCAATTGTATAGTAAATGTATATACTTTTATCTGTTCAACCATCCAACCTTTTGTCAATACCTGCTTATTCCTAATTAAATTCACAGCATAGGGCTGTACTGGAGCCAGTGCTTATAAGGTGAGAAGCACTCTGGACAGGTCGCCAGTCCATTGCAAAGCCACATATAGATAGACTTACTGAAAGGCCGCCATGATTAGCTGTTTACTGGTTTACTTTGCTATAATGTGACCGCAGGGTTTAACATGTTAACCTTTCATCGGTTGTATGAAAGGTTAACATGTTTCTGATTTTCGCAACCCGTTTCACAAGTACAATTCCGAGTTTATTTTAGCGGATTAAAGGACTCTGCATTGGTTATGGTTATTTGTAGGCTTGCTGGGTATTTATCTTTGGGTTTGTATGCAATTACAGGCCAGAGCGAGGCTCAGTGCAGTGGCTGTCTGGAGTACTGCTGCGACGGAATGCCTCCTTTCTGCTGCTCATACTATGCATACGTGGGGGATGTCCTTTCGTAAGTACTCTGTGGAATACCCCAGTCTCTGTCCACCATTTCAACCACCATTTCCCTGTCCTGCCATTACCAATCGGTTGAACTTTTATGTCCAGCTTTTTTTGTTTTTGTCACATACATGAATGTAAAGCCTAATTGATTTCCAGTAAAATGAAATGAAAAAAGTTCATTCATTCATTCATTCATCTTCTAACTCGCTTATTCCCTGATTCGGGGTCCTGGGTGTCTGCTGGAGCCTATCTGAGCGCACATAAGGAAAAACAACCTGGACAGGTCGCCAGTCCATCGCAAGGCCACACAAGGACGAAGAAACGCTCATAATTGTTTATGGACAAGGCGCCTAACAGCAAGAAAGTCCTAGGTTCGATTCCTGGTCCAGGGGTCTTTCTCTCTGCACATGTGTGGGTTTTCTCCGGGTACACTAGTCTCCTTCCGCAGTCCAAAAGCCTGTTCATTAGGTTGAATCTTTCTTTCTTTCTTTGTCCTTCGGCTGCTCCCGTTCGGGGTCGCCACAGCGGATCCATGATCCGCACAGTAGACTTGGCGGG
>JAOTRA010000020.1:990502-1006844 GCA_026260255.1 Pseudolaguvia tuberculata
TGGATTGGTGATTGTAAATTGTCCATAGGAGTGAATGTGTGTGTGAATGGTTGTTTGTCTATGTGTTGCCCTGAGAGTGACTGGCGACCCGTCCAGGGTGTACCCCCGCCTCTTGCCCTATGTGTGCTGAGATAGGCACAGCAGACCCCCGTGACCCCGGATTCGGGAATAAGCGGGTAAGCAGATGAATGAATTAATAATATAGGCACAGAGGCGTAGTAGATAGCACGGTCCCGGGTTCGGGATCTTTCTATGCGGAGTTTGCATGTTCTCCCTGTAGGTTTTCTCCTGCTACTCTGGTTTCTTCCCCCCGTCCAAAAACATGCAGATTAGGTAGACTGGTGAATGTCTTGGAGTGAATGTCTGGTTGTTTGTCTATGTGTTGCCCTGAGATGAACTGGCGACCCGTCCAGGATCTACCCTGCATCTTTCCCTATGTGCGCTGGGATAGACACCAGCAAACCCCAGTGACCCCGAATTAGGGAATAAGCGGGTAAGAAGATGGAATTTGAGAATCTAATCAAAGTTAAGAGAAGAAAACATGCACCTTCAAAAAAAAAAACTTTAAAAGAACGTCCTTGAAGAAGAGAAGAGAAGGCTATAGGCTAAAAGCAGGTGTAGATATTTTTTGGCCTTTGACACTAACCACTCTGAATCCAAACCCTGACTCAAGGAGATCATTCATCTTCTAACTCACTCACTCTCTAATTTGGGCTCACAGGAGTCTTCTGAAACCTATTCCAGCGCACATAAAGCAAGAGACAGGGGTACATCCAGGGGGACAACAGCGAATCACACTCATATGGGCAACTTAAACTCACTAATCGACTTAATGTACATGTTTTTAGACTTTGGGAGGAAACTGGGGTACCTGGAGAAAACTCTGCACAGAAAGACCCCTTGCCTGAGAATTGAACCCAGGACCATTTTGTTGTGAGGCTAACCACCACCATGAAGCCCCAGATTAGACATAAAAGGTGTGACCTTACTTTTGATTCCTGCATATATGTGGTGAAAATTTCTTTTCATGAAGTCATGAACAGTATTATTGTATTGCATGGAAACGCAGCTGAATGGGGAATTTCTTTCTGTCTCTCTCTCTTTCTTTTTTGCAATCTCGATCAAACCTTTGATGTTCAGTGAAGTGGAACAATCCGCTGGTTCTCTTTATGAGATCACTATCTGGGTCTTTACAAAATTTCACCATGATGAGTGAATATCATCTATCGGCAGCTGCACAGGATGTGATCATGTCATCCTAAATATATTTTACAGTCTCCCTATCCATTCACTCATTTATTCATTCATCTTCTTACCAGCCTATTCTTACCAGACTAATTCAGGGTCACGGGGGTCAGCTGGAGCCTGTCCAAGTGCACATAGGGTCTTCAGTTTTGTGCTCAGGCCAACTGTGGGCTTTCAGATTTGTAGAAACAATTTGAAGAGGAACCACATATGGAACTGATGGTCAGGTGACCTTTGGCAATAGGTCAATTTATACAATTTATATTATAAAGGAACTGTGTCAGGACTTTATAACCATAATTTCATTACAAACAAACAAAAGTACAAACAAAATCAGTGTTTATAAGACTTTGGTGGATCTGATGTGAAATTTTAATTAGTGAAAGATTGAGCAAGAATAAAACTGAAAGCATGCTTTGCAGTCGAACAGATTGTAAAACACTTCACACGGTGTAGGATGAGGTCTGGTTTTCTTTTTCACTCGAACACAGGATGTGATGTGTAGATAAAGTCAACGAGAGTTTCACAAGTTCCATTTTTTCATCCTGCTACACTTCGAAGTCAGACTCTGTCCGGATTAAAGAACTTTCCAGTGTAGCGGCCATGATTGTGGAGATCAAACGGGCTGATGACTTTGCGGATGCCTAGCATGTTAGATCTGGCGATTCTCTGGAAGGTCCACGGGTTCTGGTTGTTGGCTTCTCTCTCGGCCTGGTCCTGCTGCATGGCAGTCAGACTCTCTCTGCTCACCACCTATGTCAGAAAATATCAACACACATTTAACTTAATTATTGTTGCATTACTTGTTTTGGCGAGGAAAGACTGTGTTGGTGGTGTTCTACCAAACCAATAGTCTCCATCGGTATATACAATCAACTCATTCATCTTATAACCCGTGTGTTCCAGCGCATATAGGGTGAGAGGCAGGGGTACACCCTGGATGGTCACCAGCCCATCGCAGGGCCACACCTACATAGACAAAGGACCATGCACACATTCACTCCTATGGGCAATTTAGAATCACCAATCAACCTAATGTATATGTTTTTGGACTGTGGGAAGAAACCGAAGTACCTGGAGAAAACACATGCAAAAACACACAGATATATCCCTGGCCTGGGAATCAAATTCGGGACCTTCTTGTTGTGAGGCGACCATGCTAACCACTACGCCACCGTACCGCCTGTAACAATCAAAAATATTTCGACGAATAAAAAGCTTAGATTAGAAAAAAAAAGATCAATAATGAAGTTCTCCTCATTCTACAAACACTCCAAAACCATGTCCATGATTACTGGCTTGATTAGTGAATTTAAATTATCTATAGGAGTGTCCTGTCCAGTGTGTACCCCTGCCTTTCACCCTATATAAGCTAGGAAAGGCTGTAGTAGATCCCCCGTGACCTCGAATTAGAGAATAAGCGGATAAGAAGATGAATGAATGAATGAATGAATGAATGAAAAATCTAAGATACACTGACATGTTATTAGCTCTGGCCGAAATATAATAGCAAACATGAGACTTGAAATATTTTCCAGCAAAGGATGCAGACTGTCTACCAGTACAAAGAGTTAATGAAACTACAAAGCCCCAGAGTTATAGAATAGCCTCCCAGTTTATGTCCAGAGAATCAGATACAGTCTCAATATTTAAATCTAGGCTGAAAACTAGGATTTTTTTAACCAAGTTGTCCTTACATAAAGGAGCAGACATGTTGAACTCATACATGTTGCTTGTTTCCCGCCTCTGACATGCCCAATACACCTAACACAATCGTTTAGTTTGCAAAAGAACACACAAAATAAGGGATGTTCACCAGATCATTAAAAAAAAGTTCAAATCGAACCTTGGCTGGGAAAGGCAGCTTCTTTGCCACTTCTTTAAGCACAGACTCCACTTCTCCGAGTTCAAGCTGACCACCGACTTCTACAATCAACCGGCCACATTTCACTGGTGTAACATAGTGATCGACGGCACCTTTGCCTCCTCCCATCCGCTGCCCGAGGCCTTTACGGGTTATGGGCTTGTAAGGAGCGTCAATACGCCAACGGGCAAAGGTGGTGCGCGGGTCCATTCGCCGATTAATCGTGAGCCTCATCATCTCCATGTGCCCCCAGTGCAGATATCCTCCACCCATGGCCTGGAGAGAACAGATGACTTAACATTCAGATACCAAAAACATCATGTGACCAAAAGTAACATCATATCGTATCAGCCATATTTATTCTCATTCTTACACTATAATAACCTCCCAACTTGTGTTTTTGGTGTTGTGTGACTGTGTGTAATTTCTGTTCATTCAGTCATAACAGCATTATTAAGATCAGACATTAATTTTTGAGGTGAGGTGAGGTGATCTGAAGGTTAAAGCAGTCAGGACGCTTACATTCTTCTACACCAATCAGAACACAGCATGAAGTTATGGCGATCATGTGGTTTATGCACATGAACATTGTTAAGCTGGGACAGTGATGAAATAATGATGAAATAATTACATATTGTGTCCATAAACTTTTAGCCATAAAGTGTTTGTTTAGGAGTACAAATAATTATATTGGGAATAAACAGGAAAAAAAAATTATTTAAAAAGTTATTTATTTTAAACAACCATTAGAAGTTTCTCACAATAAAAATTGTAGCGGAAAATCGAGGGTTAATAACATTTACTGCTATTCAACATCATCAAATTTTAAATCCAGAGTAGAAACACTTTGCGAAGCTTCTACCAGATTCTATGAAAGGTAGGACTGCTAACTTGGAAGATCAGGATTCAATTCCTAGCATCAAGTTATCAGCGACGGACCCCTAACCACTGTGGGCCCTTGAACAAGGCCCTTAACCCACAATTGCTCAGTTGTAAGTAATAAAGAGACCAAATATAAGTCGCTCTGGATAAGAGCATCCGCCAAATGCCAAACTGTATAAACTGTAAAAGATCTAAGTGCAAGTCACTCTGGATAGGAACATGTGCCAAATGTCACAAATGTAAATATAAGACAGAAAACAGGACTGACCAAAATGCCATACTGCCCCCATTTGAAAGTGTTGGCGGAATAATCCGGACCCTGGATGTCCCGCAGCTTTTTCATTTCCTTCTTGACCTTTTTTAAATTAGGGACCTTATTAAGAAAGACAAGTTTGGGTTTCTCAGGTAAAACCACATCTGGAAATGAGACAGAGAAAACAAATGAATAACAGCTGTAGAGGTAAAGATGTTATATACAAAAAAAAACCTCCATAAAAACAGTAATAACAATAAAAATAATAGGGCATCGTAGTGGAGTTGTAGTTAGCATGTTCGCTTCACAACAAGAAATTCCGGGTTCGATTTCTGTGTGGAGTTTGCATGTTCTCCCCGGACTTGCGTGGGTTTCCTACGGGTACACCTGCTACAATCCAAAAACATGTACATCAGGTTGATTGATGATTATAAATTGCCCATAGGTGTGTGCGTGTGTGTGTGTGATTGTTCATCTAAGTGTGGCCCTGTGATGGACTGGCAACCTGTCCAGTGTGTTGTGTGTGCTGGGATAGACTCCAGTAGACACCTGTGATCCCGAAATAGGGAATAATGGGTAATAAGATGAATGAATAATATGAACAAATCTGTACAATTACTATATGTTTAAAAAGGGGCGACACGATGGTGTAATGGTTAGCATGTTCGCCTCACAACAAGAAAGTCCAGTGTTCGATTCAGTTTACTTTCTGTGCATGTTCTCCCTGCTCTTGCATTGACTTCCTCCGGATACTCTGGTTTCCTCACACAGTCCAAAAACATGAACATCAGGTTGATTGGTGATTCTATATTGGCCATAGGAGTGAATGTGTGTGATTGATCGGCAACCTGTCCAGGGTGTACCCCTACATTCGCCCTATGTGCACTGGGATTAAAGAAGATAAATTATTGAATGTTTAAAAAGACTACCAGTGTAATCTGGAGGAACGTCATAGGTCTTCATCCCAGCAACGAGCACTTTCACATGGTCCTGCTTCAAGAGGGCTAAAGAAGAAGTAAAAATATGTCTTAAAAAAGACACAGTCTAGAAAAGGTGTCCAATCTCGTCCCTGGAAAGTCAGTTTCTCGCAGGACACCCCGAACCTTCATGTATGTATGTATGTATGTATGTAGGTATGTATTTACCTGGAGCTTCGGTACTACTCCTTGTCAGACCAGAAACTACGTGTCTAAAAGCCGAAAACATGACCGACTAATAATTACATAGAACAGAATAATTACAATTTTATATAATTTGTATTAATATTCATCTTTTGATGAATACTTTCAACATGTATCCAACAAGGTCGCAGCCATCTTACACCATTTCCGGTTTGGCGTTGAAATCTGTCCGTCAAAACTAAAACGCTGTGGTAAAGAGTTCCGCTTCTACAGACTGACTTAAAAGTCATTAGATAATGATAATACATTTTATCATTCTTAGAATGATAATACATTTTTATTTATACTGAGAATAATAAAGAAGCTTTTTTTTTTTTTTTTTTACCGTTTTTATTAGGCGGAACGTTATTTTAAAGAATGGTTTCGGTATGAATAAATCTGAATTATATACCTTTCAGGTAAAGTTTCATTATAAAAGTTAATTTCACTATAAACAATATTGGTTGGGAACTTAAACGTCAGCCTGCAATTAGCAATTACCAAATAATCTAAACCAGGTGTGTGTGTGTGTGTGTGTGTGTGTGTGTGTGTGTGTGTGTGTGTGTGTGTGTGTGTAAAGATAAAACCCATGACACAGAACATTTTCCACAGTGATTTGACTCAACATCACTTAAGTTTAATGATGTTAGATATTTCTTCAGCAAACAATTCGAGCCCACCAGACTTTCCATATTCCTTCACTGAGGATGGCCGTCTATGCCATGTAGACACTCTGAAACCCTACAAGTTCTTGTTCCAGCTTAAGGACGTCCATGCTACTATGCGGGAACACACCGCTCTTTGTAGCTACATCCGTCATCATGTTTACAGCGTCCTTGAAAAGAAGTATAACCTGATAAAGGTGTACCTGGACAAAGGAAGCAGCGTGGATTCTCATCCTCCTGGTTTTGTCTACATGAGTCCAGGAGCTTTGAGACATCATGGGATGCTGATGGTACTGATCCAGGATAAAGGCACTATTAGATGTGGTGTGTGGAACTGGAAAGCTGTGGCCCATGAAGGGCTTGAGACAGGTAGTCAGATCCCATATGTGAGCTGGGCTTTGGCACAATCCTGTGCTGTTTTATTGATGAACCCCAATGAAGGTCTCATGTCTCCAGAGGAGCATGTGCTCCAAGTGTGGGATCAGCTCTTATCAAATAGCAGCGCAGAGCTACTTGCAGTAGTGGCGCATGGTTACGGCGGCTTAGCATTTGTTCATCTCTTGTGCTGTCGTTGGGATCAGGTCCAACAACGGAAATGTGCTGTGGCTTTCATTGATTCTTTACACAACCTGTGGCATCAGCCACTTGGACCACCAGGACGTGAGTGGATCAAAATCCATTCCAGTACATGGGTACTGAGTAGCAAGCCCAAGAATCGGCTGGTAGGCTCTCTTAAAGCAGGCTGTAGGATGATGTCAGCCGGGACACAGTGCCATGACACTGTACCTGCTGTGTGTATGGACTCCATATTTCGTTTCTTTACCAAACTGGCAAAGCCTGTGGTTGTACCAACCCCCTTTGGGATTGTTACCCGAAGCAGGAGTCTCAGCACCAGGAAGCTGAGCAGCATCACCGATGGGAACAATAACACCTCTTAAATGAGGGTGAGAATTAGTTCAGCAGCAATGGCTGCGTGTAAAGATTGTCTTGGAAAGAAATAAACAATCTCATGCACATTTTCCAGACTGGTTTTGTTTTATTTAATGAATATTCTTTATCATTATTGATGCCGATTCTATACATACAAAAAGCATTTCCATAGGAAACAAGTAAAGAGAACTGCATTATAAACATATCAAAACATCTCTTCAAATCTGTAGTAAAACAATTTACACTTAAATCCCGTGGTAGAGCAGATCGTATTTAGGAATATTGCGAGGATCGATTGGACTTCGGACGATCAGTTTTCCTCTCATGGCACCGCGATAAAGCACCTCAACAAGATCAATGAAGTCCTGCTTTGTTTTGAAGCAGCCAACAAACTTTGTATGATCTGGAGATCTGGTGGAAAAATACATAGAATAAAAAAACAAATCGCCATGGACAAACATCAGGATTAATCTGACTGGAGGACTGAAACTAATCTAAAAGCCAAATGTGTTTTGTCGTGCTCCTGTGGTGGCACCTCTTTCAGGGGCAGAAAACAGCAGGACATGTGGACTGCAGTCTGTACAAGTTTACCAAGAAAAAATATATAATTGTGTGTAGTGGTTAGTACAGTCGTTTCAAACTAGAAGGTCCTGGGTTCAATTCCCAGGTCAAGAGTCTTTCTGTGTTGAGTTCTCCCACGCTTAAGTGGGTTTTCACTGTGCACTCCAGTTTCTTTCCACAGTTCAGAAACATATATTTAGCTTCTCTTTAGATTCTACAATTGCCCATATGTGTGTTTTTGGATTGTCCTCACACACTAGTTTCATTAGTGAATCTAAATTGCCCATAGGAGTGAATGTGTAAGTGGTTGTATGTGCCCTGCGATGGCTGATGACTACTTACCCATAATCAACCTTCATGTGCTGCCCATTGAAAAAGAAGACAGTGGAAGGGATATAACTGATGTCAAAGTATTGGGTATAAACTGGCACTTTATCCACATCCACCAGATAGATAGACGTCATATTACTCAGGTCATGGGAGGTTTTTGAAAGCTGTTACGAGAAAGAAAAACAGCCTAAATACCTACATTAATTGCTATAATAATAATAATAATAATAATAACCAAACATTTCAATGAAAACCCATTTATATCTAACACATCCCTGGGTGTCCTCCATTAAAGTTAAGATTACATGAAGGTGGTGCAGTAGCTTTGTGGTTAGCAGTTTCCTCACAACAAGAAGAATGATACCAGACAGACTGGGGTTCGAGTCCCACCTCCATCAAGAAACCACTATGGGCCCTTGAGCAAGGCCCTTAGACAGTTGTACAGAAGAGAATGTAAGTGTAAATGTAAGTCGCTCTGTATAAGAGAGTCTGCCAAATGCTGTAAATGTAAGAAGGCATCGTCATGGTGTCTAGCGTGGAATCAGTGTTGTACCCCTGATTTTCGCTTCATGTGCGCTGGGATACAATCTGGAATTCGATCTGGAAAATTACGAGTTTAGATGCTTTTGTTTGTGTGACGACTTACAATCTCATCCAACTGCATGCAAACCGAGTCTTCATCTCGTCCGAAGCGCAACACAAGAACTTTCTCAGCGACGGATTTAATCACTTCATCTACGTCCTTTTTACAAGATAATTTAGATAAAAACAAACTCATATTTTAAAGCTTTTACATCAAAACCGAGAAGCAAGAACACTTCAGTATTTCCTCATCAGTATGTCCTTCGTCTTCTTTCCAGCGCTCTGATTGGCTAGCGATTTGAACAGATCGCACAACCAGCCAATCATGGTAAAGCAGTTTAAGTCTCGTCCCAAATTAAAGCATAACGCACTGCGATCTGTTGTAAAATCTGCACTTAGATGACGTCACAAGGCTGAAAACCGATACAAGCCCTCTGTCCTTTATGGCGGAAGATTTAGAACACGATCCAATCTAGGCCGAAAAACAGAGAGCGCCTTTCGATGTTGTCCGTATAGAAACAAAGCGAATGTGTATCCTTAAAATTTATTCAAAACGTCGTTTTTGGTACAAATAGATTTTTTTAACCTATTTAAAGTGTCAAATATTTTTAAATGTTTGGGTGAAGAATTCTTGTCCGTATAATGAAATACTTTTGGGTGTTTTTTTGTTTCTTTACGACTAAAATAGTTGATGCAACGCGACCTAAGAAGGAGAAGGAAAGCGCACGAGTTTTCTGTAATTAGGATAAGATCATGTATTCGAGTGACCAGGTTAAACAGCGATCTACGGGTTAATGCCCCACCTTTTACCCATGATGTCGGTCTGGGTTTGTATTCTGCCCTTGTTGAGAAGGTTTCACACTCCAGCTTTTCCACTGGTAAAATATGTCAGTAATCCAGCCAGAGCGACCATCATTTCCACATCCTGCTCATCTTTTCGAACACTGAGCATTGGCTGGACTTTAAAAAAAGATGTTCCTCAACAGAAACCTGATCTTGACTTGGATTCATGGAAATCGGTGATGAGATCCCAGGCATTGCAAAACGAGAAGCTTAAAGAAGGTTTAGAAGAACCATCAGTATCTGAAGTACAGGATGAACAAGTCCCTCCGATCGAGGCCAGTCGGATGCTGGTGGAAATGTGGCGACAAGCTGGAAAACAAGTTCCAGAAAACATCACGGACGAGCAACTGGAGACGCTGGCGGAACTCGACACTAAATCCTCCAAGAGGAAGTACCTCAAATACCTGGCTATAAAAGAGGGTCATAAAAAGGCTAACAGAGAGAAAAAGGAAAAAAAGAAGGCCGAAAGGTTGGCCCGGATGATAAAGGAAGATGGAGAGCGTGCTGACGGGCTGGAAAACCCAGAGGAGGAAAGCGAAGGAGAAATCAAAGTCAAAAACACGTATCTGTTGCAACTCTGGAGCCGTTCGATGGACAGAGCACTGGGCTGGAAAGCGGCGCAGGCTATGCAGTTTGGCCAGCCGCTCGTTTTCGACATGAGCTATGATAAGCACATGATGAGACGTGAAATGGAGAACACCACTTCTCAACTGATGGAGAGTGAAGGTTGGAACCGGCGCTCGGTGGACCCTTTCCATTTACACTTCTGCAACCTGCACCCGGACGGTGCTTACCAGCGCGAGCTCCTCAAGCGCTATGGCCAGGAGACATGGGACCGTCTTTTTGTCACTGCTACCAGCCAGCATCACGTAGACATCTTCCCTCGCGAGAACCTCGTCTACCTGACAGCCGATTCTCCCAATGTCATGCGCACCTTTGACCCTACCAAAGTGTACGTCATTGGAGCCATGGTGGACCGATCCATCCAATCCGGCGTGTCTCTGGCCAATGCCAAGCGCTTTAATCTGTCCACCGCACGCCTACCTCTAGACGAATACTTGCACTGGGAGATCGGGGCCAAGAACCTGACGCTGGACCAGATGATCCGCATCATGATGACCATCAAGGAGACGGGCAGCTGGGAGAAAGCTCTAGAGTTTGTGCCCAAGAGAAAGCATGACGGCTTCTATCAGCAAAGAAGAAAAGACAATGTGCTGCAAAGTGAAAGGACAAAGAAAGCCGCCAAAATATTTCGTAGAGACGCAGAGGAAGAACCAAGCGCAATATTTCTGAGTAAACAGAGACGGAAAAACCTGAACGCATGTGACGTCTCATCCACGCTGACGTTCGGATCAGAAAATGGTGCCGGACTGAGCAAACTGCGGATGGCGCTGAGGAATAAGCTTGAAGAACGCAGTCAAGTGGAGAGGAAAAGAAATTGGTGGGAGGAAGAGTAACCTTCTGATCACAATGGAAGAATAGCTCTGATCTACTGACTTTAATGTTTCACAAATAAACCGTTTAATTATCAAATTTCTGATAATAAATCTCTGCTCTATAGACAAATTCTCTCAAACGCTTCACTTCTAAACCACTTATTCTTTAATTCTGGATCACAGGGGTCTGCTGGAGCAGGATGCTGTTACACCCAGTACAGGACACCAGTCCTTTGCAGGACTCACACTTACTCCTATGGGCAATTTAGAATCACAAAAATAACCTAATGTACACGGTTTTTTGGGCTGCTGGAAGAAACCGGAGTACCCAGAGGAAACCCATGCAAACGCTGGGAGAACATGCGTTTTAATAATGATTTTTATATAATATTTTGGATTTTTAGCAAAGAAATTTCATACCAATTTGTCAACATTTAATTAAACAAAATCATTAAAAAGTTACTTCACACCAAAATGTCCTTCCTTTTAGTAGGAACAAATAAATATCACATTACACTCACATTCATTAGAGCAGAATTGACACTATAATTACAGATAATAGCCAAAAGTTTGTGGACACCTTACCAGCACACTCGCATGTCTCGGCACTACATCACTGGAACTAACAGATTCAAACCCCTGTTCCAGCTTGACAATGACTGTGCACAAAACCCCTGATCTCCAGAATGACATGGTGTTCTGCCTGCTTCTGGAGCTCAACACCTTTGGGATAAATTGGGACACCAACTAAACCCTCAGACCTCAATATTGGAGTCTAATACTATTGTTAACTGAATGATTAAACCTCACTCTAAATCTGGAATAAAAAGGTAATGGTCTGGTTTCCAGATACTTTTGCCTATTTAGTGTATTTTCTCTCAATACAAAAGCAAAAAAAGCCTGCTCGACTCCGCCCCACCTCACAACCACTTTGCACAGTATGAAGCAGGTCGAATTCTGCAGAAACAGCAAGAAAATGATCAGCCTGTAGTTTTCGAATCATCTCTCTAATATCATATAGAAACTATTGCGCAAAAAAGTCACATTCCACAAACAGAGAAATGGAAATAGAACCCAAGTCCAAATATCTGACCCCTCAGACGCACATCTTATTACATAAAGATATTTAATAATAAAGACAACCGTGCCAGTTTATCCTCTCTCAATTACGCTCAATTGGGAGATCCCAATTCCTATATTGCCAAAAAATGTGATCACCTGAGCATTATAAATACATGTGATTTCAAACATCTTCCAGACTTATTCCCATTTTTACAATTAGATGATCTTCCAGTCCAATGTTGTGCTTGAATGTGAGATATCTCTTCATTCAGCTCCAACAGTATTAGTGAGATCAGACACTAATGTCAGGTAAGGAGGTCTGGGGTGGGTCAGTCGCTATTCCAGTTCATCCTAAACGGGTTTAGTGGTGGTAAGATCAGGACTATGTGTGGAACACTGGTTGGTGTTGGAGTCTCTTAGTTCCAGTGAAGGAATAATGTAATACTACATCCTACAACAAACATTCTAGACCAACTGTGGGCTTCCATATTTGTAGCAACAGTTTGAAGAGGAACCACATACGAATCTGATGGTCAGATGACCAAAAACTTTTGCCAATATAGTGTATGTAGTATGCTTTAAGTTTTTTAATATGTAATTATGCTTTAAGTGTCCCGCTTTAAAAAAATAACATTCGTACCAAAAAAAAATCTGTGTGGCCCTGCAATGGACTGGTGACTTGTCCACAGTGTAGCACTGCCTATTGCCCTGAGTGAGTGAGTGAGTGAGTGAGTGAGTATTTTCAGATCGAAATCATGTGCAACTGAATTTTTATACTTATATATATATATAATATTTGTGGCTTTTGTTGGTGGATTGGTGGTTATTCAGTCATATATTTTAAACCTCAGAGACACATCTTTCCTTAGATTCCCATTAGAAGGTGACAGGGATTTGATTAAACACACACATACACACACACACCAGAGTATTTCTTGAACGCGAGTGTGTCTATAGCACGAGTAGCTCTCCGCTGCATCGGTCGCAGCAGTTAAAGGTAATGTTCTCGTAACGTGTATACGGGTGGAAACGTCCAATGCTTTTTTTATTGGGAAGAAACTGGGATGGGGCGGATTCAGGAGTAGTCGAGTCACCCTTTGGATCCGGGCAGGAAATGGGATCCAGGATCCTGAGGATCTAAATTGTGAAATATATATTAAAAATAGAATTGGGTAATAAACACGAAAGGTGAATAATATACAGACTTGGGGGACACCTTTACCTTCTGTGCCATCTTTTCAGCCGGTGTGTTGCAAAGATCCGGCACCGAGCTGCTTTTTGCACTCATCCTGTTGCACTTGCCTGTGTTTCCTAGCAGGTGAGAGTTTATAGCATCAGCCAGCTTGTGATTTGATGTGGCCAGTTCGCAGACGCTGAGTGGCTGTGCGCTGGGGTAGTAGGTTTGTTGTCTACCCCATTGTAGAGAGACCAGCAGCTGCTCTAGAGACCTAAAAATGACCAAATGCACAGGCATACTTGATGTTGGTGTATTGGTATGGCATAGAAGAAAATAGATGGATATATAATGAACTTCTAGGTCTAGAAGTCTGGAAGCACAAAGCAACCATTTGCAAAATTTACAGATGCCAGTAGGGGGGGGGGGCGAAACTTGGGATACTAAGAGTGAGCCCTCAGAACCAAGGACTCGCACACCCACCCTTAGGCAGAAACATGAGCGGCAACCATGAGGTCTGTATAGTTATAGTTTGCTAAAGATTCTGGTCATGGTCTCACCTGTGTGTGTGCATCATGTCCCGAGAGAACTCTTCTCTCTCCCGCAGCAGGTCCTGGATCGCCGTTTGAGCCTCACGAGTCTGACGCTGAAGAGCAGCTCGGGAATTGGTCAACTCCTCTGCCATCACTCTACAAAAACACCAGGCAAGAGAACAGGATTGGAGGACAGAAGGCAATACAGAGTAGACATGTTGGAAATGTGGAGGATATAATGACATCCATCCAAACTGGCTTCAACTGTGCGGCTATTCTGTTTTATCGCTGTTCTGTTTTCAGAGAGGAAGGGAGGGAGAGAGAAAAACAAAGAAGATAAGAAGAGTGAGAAATGGTGAGAATGTGGGGAGAACACTGCACAAAAACCAATCAGAGTGTTTGGTTGAATCTAATTTTTCAACAAATTCCCGCGGCCAATGCCTCTGTGTGGACAGACTGACCTGCTGGCGAGGAATTTGCTTCTCCACACGTCACACTGAATGCTCATGCGCTCTAGTTGCTCGAGGATGTGCGCCAGGTTGCGGCCCAGAACCTCGTTCTCCAGAATGAGCTGGTTCTTCTCCCGGGACAGTCGCTCAAAATGATACTGCAAGTCGTCACCTACGGAAGCTACGAGAAGCTTCTTTAGTTCTCTGTTTACCTGCGGATGAAATATTGGGATTACAATAGTGCCACAGAAGAAGGTCTAACATGTCTAAAAAAGTAAATAAATAAAACCTCGGTTTGAATACGTAGCTGGTTGGAAAGGCCTTCTTTGTCCTGTAGCAGCCTGCGCTCGGAATTCTGCAGCTTTTCCGCAATGCTCTTATAGTCCTGCGGCTCGGAGGCCGGTGACGGCGGCCGGTCTTCGTTGTGTTGCGGAGAGCCTGACATTCGTTCATCAGTCTTGTTGTCTGTGTGCGTAGCGGCTCGGGCGCTCCGGGTGATGGCGGCCCGTGGGACGATGATGCGCACAGCTTCCACTTCGGCACAGGATTCCCGGTTTACTTTCCCCAGGTGGAGGACGCCGGGGGATACTGGGGCGGCTCTGGGACTCTGTCTGGGCGAAGACGACTTTACGGGTAGATTCACTACAGTGTTCTCCGGCTTCAGTGCAGGTTTGTCTGTCTCCATGCCGTCCCCAGGGCCACGGATGAACACGACAGAGGGGACTAAGAGAAGGCAACAAACATGTTAAAATTGGAAATCAAACATGGGGCCAATTTCTGACTCTGAGACAGATGTGATAACATTACTGACCTTTCATGATGTCGACAGACATGGTCGGAGAAGTTCTTTAAAGTGAGATAAAACTATGAAGAATTTTACTGGATGATTTGCTTTATACCTGAGTTAATAAAAATACAGACAAAAAAATTAAAAATAAATGAATAAATAATTCATTAATGCATTAATTCATCCTCTTACCCTCTTATTCCATCATGCTGGGTCACTGGAGCCTATTTAGAGCACATAGAGTTTTAGAGTTTACCCTGGACAATTCGCAAGTCCATCTCAGGGCAACACATAGACGAACAACCCCACACACCCACTCTCACTTTGATGGACAATTTTGAATCAACAATCGACCTAATCTGCATGTTTTTAGACTGTGGGAGGAAACCGGAGTACCCGGAGGAAACCCACGCAAGCGCAGGGAGAACATGCAAACTCCGCACAGAAAGATTCCCGGCCTGGAAATCGAATCCGGGACCTTCTTGTTGACAGGCAAACGTGCTATCCACTACGGATTCAAATAATTGTTAACTACTTAACTATTAATTCTATTCATGCATTCTTCTTTGAACACGCTTATTCCCTAATTCGGGGTCAAAGGAGTATGCTGGAGAGGCAGGGGTACAGAGTTAACATTGCTGATCGAAAAGAAAAGTACAATTAATAAAGCAAATTATTTTAGTTATAAGGTGGCGTAGTGGTTAGCCTCACAACAAGAAGGTTGCGGGTTTGATTCCCGGGTCGGCGATCTTTCTGTGCGGAGTTTGTATTTTTTCCCAGCGCTTTCGTGGGTTTTCTCTTGGTACCCTGGGTTTTCTCCCACAAACCAAAAACATGTACATTAGATTGATTGATGATTGTCTGTAGGAATGAATATCAATGCGTGTGTGTGTGTGTGTGTGTGTGTGTGTGTGTGTGTGTGAGACCTGTCCAGCCTGACTACAGCAGACCCCCGTGACCCCGAATTAGGAAATAAGGGGGTTAGAAGATGGATGAATGAATGAATGAATGTAGTTATATTATTAATCATTAGTTGAAAGTATTTTCACGCTTTTTTAAATTCCAGTAATAATGTCTAATAAATACAGCCGATTGTTATTGTTATTACAGCTGCTGGTGCTGCTTCGGCTGTTAAATCTTAAGTATTTTATGACTATTTGATTAGATAACATTACACGATGTTAAATGACCGGAAACCGGAAGTAAAAATATTTTAATTTACTTTAATCTTAAACAATGTTTTTTAAGTATAAATTAAACAAACGTATTTTTTAATCTTCAATAACACAATCAATGGTTACACGTACCTCAGCGTCCCGGCCCGGAAGTCAACATTTCTGACTTCTTCTCGTTGAATTGCACCGCCAAACGAAACGTTGTCTATCGCCACCAACCGGCAAGTGCCAGACTCGAAATAATGTGCTACTGTAATATTTGTTGGAACCTATCACAGCGCACATAGGGCGAGAGGCTAGGGGTAGAACCTGGACAGGTCTCCAGTTCATTACTGGGCCACATACAGACAAACAACCACACACACACACACACACACACACACACACACACACACACACACACACACACAC
>JAOTRA010000020.1:1027624-1043836 GCA_026260255.1 Pseudolaguvia tuberculata
TATATATATATAAATAAAAATAATGCAATCTGGATGGAATTTCAACGTTTAATTTGCTGATTTTTAACACAGTTGTACTTGTTAAGGAATAAGCTGTGAATGTTTTGTTATCAATGTAAATGAGAAGAGAACTGGCAACCACATGCATTTATTAACCTACCGGTCAACAAATTAGATTTAAAATACGGGTTATAAGAAAAGGTTCATTAGATGGGCAAAAGCGGCAGTGGGAGGCACGGTTCCAGTAATGAGTTCTGGTACTTGTCAGTGAACATGTGAGGCAGTTCTGATCAGCTTCCTCCAATGACCAAGCATCAAAAGATCCAGCTTCAGGATCATCCCTAGTTAAAAGGTGATTAAAAATTTGTACAGATAATAACATTTATATAATTACTCAATTTTAGTATAATTTTAAATTAGGGGCGGTACAGTAGGGGTGGTGTAGTGGTTAGCACGGACGCCTCAGGTTTGATTCCTGGGGAAAGGCTCTTTTCTCCCTGTGCTTATGTTGGGTTTCCTCCAGTTACACCAGTTTCCTCCCACAGTCCAAAATCCGGTACATTAGGTTGATTGGTGATTCTAAAGTTGCCCATAGGAGCGAATGTGTGCGAGTAGTCTATGTGCAGTCCTGAGATGGACACGGTGTAGCCCTGCCTCTCGCCCTATGTGCGCTAGAATAGGCTCCAGAAGAACCCTGTGACCTCGAATAAGGGAATAATTGAAATTGAATAAATATAAATTGTTTATATTTAGTACAGCAAATATTTACTCAGTTTTCTAACAGGGATAAAAGTCTCTAACTTGAGGTATGTTTAGAATGCATACAGTTGTATTATAATGTAAAGCTGATGTTTAAACAGGTAACATACACCAAAAAAATTTATATTTGTCTTGTTGAATAATTGTCTTGATTTTTTGAGTGCCTGAAATAGCACGTTTTCTCCAGGGTAGCGCTGTGAAGCAACAACTTCATTCAACACTCATGCAGAAGAAAACATGGCAGTGATGTAATCCAACATGTTGAAGGCTTCACAAGGCAGAAGCAATAGATGGAGAGCAAAATAATTTTTGCAGTTTTGCTAAATATATTTTTAGTAAAAGAAAAAGAAGTCAAGAAAATATCAGAACAGATCCATGGAGATGTTTACAGCAGCCCTGCAGTCTACAGTATACCATCACCTCCTGGTGGACCACTTTAAAAGACCTTAACCGAATTACATAAGTAAGCAATGACCACCACTTTCTGTAATCATTATTCATTGATTAATTAATTAATGCGATAGAAATCTATTCCATTTGGTGAAGTAAATTGGTTTAACATTAAATACATATAAACAGTAAAATCTAAAGAATTAATGGTTTTAAAATTTAAATATAATGAAATATATATTATATAACGTATTTATTCATTGTAATTAACAAGCAACAAATGTTGGACGTATTGAAAAGATCACGTGATTAGAAAAATGTACTGGTTCGCGAAATAATTGCAGGCCCATTTTTTTTTTTATTAAGAATACGTGTTTAAAAGTTGATATATTTCTTCCATTTAATTAATAAACTACTTTCGTTGATTAATAAATCAAACAATAATTGATTTATTGCCTATGGATACAGTTAATTGCAGCTCTAATGTCAAGGCTTAAGGTGGAAAAACAACACGATTAAACACAATCTGCAATAAACTGTACCATTTCAGGCATTTAATTGCATTTTCTATTTAAAAACATGACTAAACCACAGTATTAGCAAAATATTCATTTCATTTGAAACTCAAGTTGAATTATAAACATTTATATTCATAAAAAAACACTTTTAGAATTGAATCTGTGAAATGTGTTGGGATATTTTGTTAGTATAAGAAACTCATAAAATATATATATAAACGGGGGGGACGACTTTTTTTAAGGAAATAAATATATATTAATAATAATAATAATAATTGTGAGGTAGAATATTTGACAATTACACCGAGGAATCGCGACGCTAAAGCGGCAGGACATGAATACAAGTTTCGCGTCATTAAAAATCCGAACAAGTTTATAAAAACTAAAAGTTTAACGTTTCTACCTATTTAAACTACATGTTTTCAAGCTAGCTCAAAGGCCCGAGTTATGCTAACCGACGCTAGCAAGCTATGTTACTAGCTGGCTAACTGTAATTAACGTTAGCTGGGTTAGTCCTGATAGCGCGCTGTGTTAATGTACCGGTTTCTGTGTTGGTGTCGGTGTCGTCTCTCTTACCTCAGCTATGGTATCGTCATTCTAGATTTGGACTTTAACGCTACTTTAGAAGTGATTAACAGAAGATTTCTGTGCTGAAGTTTGGTTTGGTTTTGTTTTGTGGTGGTGAGACAGGCTAGCTCACTGTGACGGTTAGCCAGTGGAGCTATTCCAAACCCAGCTATATTGTTGAGTTAGCCATCAAACTAATCTTGGCGGTGTCCTACGGTCCTGCGTTGGGATTGGATACGCATGATGTGACGTAGCAAGGCGCAAAACTAAAAGCTCCGCCCACATGTTCTTTTCAGTTTTTGGCGCGCCATAGATACGGCAGCTGCTTGAGCGCATGCACACGAGCGCATGCACACACGTATTTTATTTTGTTAAATGTCCCTTTAAATTGGAGTGTCAAATTACCAAAAAAGACAATAATCAGGGGCGGCGCGGTGGTTAGAGTGTAGGTACCGGGTTCCATTCCGTACTCCGGCTTCTTCTTACAGCTAAAACATGTACAGGTTGATTGGTGATTCTATTGCCAGTGCGTGTGTGTTTGTCTATGTGTTGGCCTGTGATGGACTGGATCTGTCCAGCGTGTACCCCTGCCTCTCGTCCTATGGGCAATTAAGAATCACCAAAAATTGTGATTCTCCTAATTGTGGGAGGAACCCGGAGAAAACCAACGCAAGCGCTCAGAGAACACGCTATATTTATTCCAACAGTGAGAAGCAGCCCATAGCTTGTGGGCGGGGCTTCAAGCTGTACGCTACGATCCATCACAGCATACGTATCCAATCCCAACATCGCTGAGATCAGTTTGATTGGTAACTCAATATTGCTTTGCTAGCTAACCGTTAGAGCGAGCTAGCCTGTACCATACCACCATCACCATTCAAAACTAGCACTAAACTTCCCCTCAACCACTTCTGAAGAAGTAGAAAACCTGGGTTCAAGCCCCACCCACCACGGCCAAGTCTGCCATTGTTGGGTCCTTGAGTCCGGCCCTTAACCCTTCCTGCTCCATGGATGACCCAAACTCTTCCCAAATTAGGGAATAAGCGGGTTAGAAGATAAATGTATTACAGGACAGATAGGGATGAAATGGGGGAGAAAGACTGAAACAGAGAGAAAGGGGTGGGACCCAACCAAAATAAATAAATATTTATCAGGAATAAATAAAGGTTTCTATTAATCGTAAAATATATTAAACAATTTATTTTATTGTGACATTATCTCACATATTTCTGTCCATTTTCCCAGTTATTTCTACTAGTTTCAGCACATCAACACGACACAACCAGCTCCTTCATCTGGAAAATATTAATCCCAGCATGTGCATAACCTTCAGACTTCCCAAAATATTATTTATTGGACAAATACACTTTGCTACATTTAACAAGGAAGTGGAAACATGACAGCGCTGGAACATGTTTGCTGTAATTTGACCTCTGACCTTTCTAACAGTCAATAAGAATATGCAAACGTGTACATGCAAAAGAAATCAAATCTATTGACATTTCAAAGGCTGGTGTAACTTGACAGACTGGTAGGTACATTGCAGTACCATGTTTATTTGGTACTTCTGTTGACACCGGCTGACTCCAAGGCACGGTTAGGCTTCTACTTTTACTTTATACAAAAAGAACAGCAGAAATAAATAATCAAGGTTTAAGCAACTAAATTAAAACTATCTGAACATGTTGTGCAATGTTTGTGCATTATTTTTGATTTTTTTTGTTTTTTTGTTATATACTGGTCCTCATTAGAAAGGGAGACGTGGCATACTCTTTGTCCCGGAGCCGGAAGGGGCTTGGAACACAAACATGATAGAATTTTTTGTCAAAGCAAAATGGCGTCTTGGCTTAAAATGTTTACAGTAGAACAATCTGTGGAATGTGGGTCAGGTTGAAGGTTTCTTCTCAATTCGAGGGATACATTTGAGAGTCGCGGCTCTCCACAGCACAGGTGCTAACAGCAGACTCAATGTAGTTACACTCAATACCAGAAGATACACCTGAAGCAGAAGACATAAAAAGACAGTAAAAAAAAAATCACTGCTAAAAAAACCCTTTTGCTCATTCATTTAGTCATTCAGGGTCACACGGGTCTGTTATAGCCTATCCCAGTTTCAGAAAGGTCTAAAGGAAGGTGGTGTATATTATGGGCAGGTCACCAGTCCATCACAGGGCCAAACACAAGCACACTCACTCCTATGAGCAATTTACAATCACCAATTAACCAAATGTACATGTTTTTGGATAGTTGGAAGAAAGCGAAGAACCTAGAGTAAACCCATCCAAGAGCGGGATGAACATGCAAACTCCACACTGAAAGACCCCTTGCCTGTGAATCAAACCCCCAATCCATACTGCTCCAGGGGCGCTGCATCATAGTGACCCTGTGCGCTGACCCACAATTTTCAAGGTAGGATATTTGAAGAAAAACATTTTACTATATTATACGGTGTATAGGGTGGCGCGGTGACGTAGTGGATAGCACGTTCACCTCACAACAAGAAGGTCCTGGGTTCGAATCCCGTGCCGGGGATCTTTCTTTTTTCTCCCTGCACTTGCGCGAGTTTCCTCCGGGTACTCCGGTTTCCTCCCACAGTCCAAAAACATGCAGATTAGGTCGATTGATGATTCTATAAATTGTCCATAGGAGTGATTGTGTGTGTGAATGGTTGTTTGCCTATGTGTTGCCCTGAGATGAACTGGCGACCCGACCCGGGTGTACCTCCGCCTCTCACCCTTTGTGCGCTGGGATAGGCGCCAGCAGACCCCAGTGACCCCGAATTAGGGAATAAGCGGATGAGAACATGAATGAATGTACGGTGTATAATTAATCATTCATTCGCCTTCTAAACCGCTTATTTCTTAATTCGGGATCACTGAGGTCTGCTGGAGCCTATCCAAGCGCACATAGGGTGAAAGGCAAAGGGTATACCCTGGTCACCAGTCCATTGCAAGGCCACACATAGATGGAACAGTTCCAACCACACCACCACGGCTGATTATTTTATGATAAAATTTTAAGAGAGGCAATTTTAGGTGGTTCACCTCTCTGGAGATGATGCCAGCACGGCGTGCTCGGCTGCCCAGGACGAAAGAGAACTCACTGACTTGCGCCAGACCAGCTGATACAATCCAGCGGATGTGTCTGGAGCTCAGGGGAAGAATTGCGGTCAGCACCAGCACCGCCATGACAAACTTAACAGAGAGAAAGAATAAACGTCATTTACATATAACACTAAGCACCGTACACACCAGCCCCCGTTTTCCAATTAACTGTTTACATGAGACCTTATTCTGAACTGGTTATACCAGAATATCCTGTCAGGGGAGCAACAGGCAAATGGGGAAGCCTATCATAACGCTCAGAACATTTGTTGGTCTTGCACCTTCCAACTTGTGTATTTTTACCTCCAATTTTTGTGACCGCAGGTGAAAATACCAGCGCAGAGCTCCGCGCTCCACAGAGGCAAATGCAGCTGTCACTCGATTGCACTTTGCAGACACACTGCTCCGCCGGCTCGGGGTTCTCTCTCTCTCAACTCCAAGATTAGTCCTGGGTCAGTCAAACTGGTTCAGTCCTGAAGTCAGTCCTGGTTCAGTCTGTACTGTATGCGGCAGAAGATGTTGAGATTTTCATTGGGAGTGATGAGGATGGACAGGATTAGAAATGAGTTCTTAGAGGGACGCCGCACGTAGGCTGTTTTGAAGGCAAGGTGAGGGAGGCTAGGTTGAGATGGAGGAGAGACATGCAGTATATTGGTAGTAGAATGATGAGGATGGAGGTGCCGGGCACGAGGAAAAGAGGAAGGCCAAGGAGGAGGGTTTATGGATGTGGTGAGGGAAGATATCCAGGTAGTTGGGGTGAAAGAGGCAGATGTAGAGGACAGGATAGTGGGGAGAAGAGTGATCAACTGTGGCGACCACTAATGGGAGCAGCCGAAAGAGGAAGATGAAGAACAACAACAACAACAACAACATCAAGATGTGAAAAGACTTTCAATTACGAGTGGGAAACTTAAGGTAGTTTTTGATCAGTTTCCGATTCTGGTAGTCCTGATTCAACCATCAAAACAAGAAAATGCTCCTCAAGAAAAATCACCTATTGTACCTTTGATTTTTTAAGTATCATCAGTGAACTTATGCTTAGAAATGAAAACTGTAAAATTATTTAGATATATTTTTTTGTAATCTAATTGACCATGCATTCTTTTTTCAGTGCTGGAGTTTTGCAGAAATGTTTGTCTGTACCTTCATGATCACCATTGACAGCGTCAAAACCAGTAAGATGGTTAACTCATAGAGAACAAACGTTGGGAAGACATGCAGTCCTGTAAGAAACAAAGTAAAGTTGCTTTTTAAAGCTTTTTTGTTAACAAAATTTAAAAGCTTTTGTCATATTAAGTTAAACAAGTGATGATTAGACAAGTGATGATCAGTGATGATTAGGCCGACTCACCAATAGACGCAAAGAAGATGATTGCCAGGAAGTCTCTGATTGGCTCTATACAGCTAATGACCTCACTGGTAATCATGTGACCTTTAAGATAAGAGAAGATTTATTCCCAGGTATGTTTGCACATACTAGCAATTTGTTTTGGTAAAAGAGGCTCTCCAGAGAATACAGGAGAAAAATAATAATAATAAAGACGTGCAATGTGCAAGAAAAAAAATGGAAATGAAATGATGAATACAGACAGAATACCTTGTGAAGAGATCAGTGCTCCCGCAAGAAAACAACCAAGCTCCATGGAAACCTCCAGGAAATCGGTCACCTAGATAGTGTTGTTTTGTTAGGACAGCTGATCACCACAAATATATGTGATTTTAAGCATCTTATTCTATTATTTTCTCCCTGTTTTACTATTGGATGAAGCTCCGGCTCTAGTAAAACCTTCCAACAGTATTAGTGAGATCAGACACTAATGACAGGTAAAGAGGTCTGGAGTGGGTCAGTCGCCATTTCAGATGGTACGATCAAGTATTGTCTTAATACATTTCTTAAAAATGTATTTCTTAAACCTTGCATTTTGAACGTTTTATTATCTTAATGTATTTCCTTAAACCCTGAATAAAGGTTATGAAGGATGCTGGTGCCTATCCCAGCACACATAGGTCTAGAGGCAGAGGTGATTTAAAGAATATTAAGATAGTAACTGGGTTAAGGGTTTAAAGGGGTTGGGGGAATAAAGGGTTTAGAGAGTATTAACAGAATAAATGGTCTAAGGCAGTGGACCCAACTCAATTTGTACTGGGTCGCACATTAAATTTTTTAATTTCTTAAAAAAATAATTATTAATTATTTTATTTATTAATAGCCACATTTTGGGTCAGGTGTCCGAACATTTTTGGCCATCAGTAAAGCTCCGGATTTGGTTCAGCTTTGCTTTATAAACATCTCAGCAGCACATTCCCAAGTGTGTCTTTCCAAAGTGGTACTTGTACCACAAAGTAGAGCTTGACAACTGTTCCAGCATGACAAAGCCCCTCTGCACAAAACATCTGAGAACAAAGAAGACATTTACTGTAACATTTTCAGCATCTGGCAGACGTCTTTATCCGGCACATATGATCTTCCATCAATCCCTTTTATACAACTGAACAATTGGAGGTCAAGGATCTTGCTTTAACGACTGTTCTACCAATTGTTAGTGGCCCAATGGAAGAGTGTCCTTTATAGCCCTGACTTGGACTCAACACCTTGAACTGGAACAGCGACTGAACCCCAGACCTTCTTACCCGACATTGGTGTCTGATCTCCAAACTACAATTGAGACTGAATCTCCAACCATTTACACAACATAGGAACATCCAGTGGAAAGATTGGAGGTTAGTATAGGAGAGAGTGAGAATCTGGATACAGATGGATATTCAGGTCAGCAGAATCTTCAGGATTCAACACTTACTGTGAGCATCAGGAATACAAATGCTGAAGTCCCCAATACAAGGATCTCTTTGTTCCCTTTACTCTCAGCATGGAGTTTTTTGTAGTACGGACCAATCAGATGAGACCTGAAGAGCCAGCAGATCAGCAGCACCACAGCAAAAGAGACAAGGACCTGAGCCAACAGCACCACTACACGCAGTCCTCCAATCAGAGCACTGCAACAGAGCATGGACAACCAATAAAATTGACCTTACAAAGACTTCACACTGACATAAATAAGATGCTCTATACAGCTACATATTAGCCGGAATAAGTGAACTAAGGGGTCCCCTTTTCTGACCCCCTCAAGTGGAAACATTAGTATTACAGCTTTCATTTTTGAATCCGATCCAATATTCATCTTCAAACATGCCTATTTCCTGATTCGGGGTCACAGGGGTCTGCTGTTTACCTGTCCATCCCACCACTTCCTGCTTGGATAAGAGTCGGCATGATGGCAATGAAGAGACTCAGCTGAACGTCCTGCATCACTAGCATACCCAATAAAACACTGCTATAATCCAGTTCACCTACACACACAAATACAAAGCATACACACACACACACTTAACATACATACATTTTTACAGTTTACAATTTACAGTTACAGTTTACACTTAAACGTTTACAGGTTAAAAGCCTTGCTCACGGGTCCAGCGGTGGCAATTTGACCGGTAATTGAGCCCACAACCTTTCGACACAAGGAAGTAGAATGTACCTTCCTTCTCTCCTCTGGACCCACCAGACAGGAAACGCGACACCAGAGGAGTGCTGGACAGTGACAGACAGCTGGAAATAAACACAGTCTGAATAGGTTGAAGCCTAAATACTCTTCCCCAAAGAAGCCCCGCCCCCACCATCAGAAGGCTGAGGTAGCTGGAGCCCTGCACGGAGATCTTCCATACCTCCACGAAGAAAAGAAAAAAAGAGAAATAAAGAAAATCACTAAGAGGGGAAAAAACCACACTAAGATCATATAAGGCAGCGCAGTGGCGTAGTAGTTAACACGGTCGCCTCAGGTTCGGTTCCCGAGCCAGGGATCTTTTTCTACAGAGTTTGCATATTCTCACCGCACTTGTGAGGATTTTGTCCAGGTATTCCAGTTTCCTCCCACAGTCCAAAAACATGTACATTAGGTTGATTGATGATTCTAAATTGCCTGCATCGACTATTTTAAGCACTCGTACTTCACACCCACCCAAAGTTGGAGGAAACTGGAAAACCCAGAGTAAACCCATGCAAGGACAGGAAGAACATGAAAACTCTACACAGAAAGAGGGGGGTCTTTTTGTGCAGAGTTAGCATGTTCTCCATGTTGCTTGTGTGGATTTCCTCCGTGTACTCCAGTTTCCTCCCACAGCTCAAAAATGTACATTAGGTTGATTAGTGACCAAGTGTGTGTTTGTGTGTGCGTGTGTTTATTATAGTGTAAATATTTGCTCAGATAAATAGAGTGCTGCTCTTGGGGGACATGATTTTGGTTGTTTTACATTAAAAAGATTTTTTTACCTTGTGCAGTCGCTCTGGAGAAAATTCAAGGCCAACCACAAAGAGTGTAAAGAACACACCCAACTCTCCCAGCGTTTCTACCTGAACCATGGACTAGAGAGGAAAACACAAAGTTTTCTCCCTTGCATCAATATCAAACCGACAAGAAATAGAAATAAAAGAAAAAGAATAAAGTCTTATTATTAAAATGCCTTATTATAAAACAGGTAATAAACATGTAATAAAGAAAACAACATGCAATTCTCAATACGTCCAAAAGATGGCCCCCAAATATCGGTAAAGCCGATATTACAGAACCGATATCCAATAATGACAGAAATAACTTTAAAAAAAAATAACAACAGTGAAACCAATTATCAGTCTCCAGAACTCTAAAACATTGCATGGACATTACCTTAATGCTGTTGAGTCCTGAGGGACCCAAAAGAATCCCACAAACTATATAGCCAAACATGGGGGGCAGTCCGAGCAGTGTGCACAGCCAGCCACAGGGTAGAGACAGCATCACCACCGATACCAGGTCCTATGAAAATAAACAAAATGTCTCTTTCTGTCCAAATGAAATAAGTGCTTTAACTCAAGTCACAAAGTCAACAATCTTCTTATATAAGGAAGTGTGAATGTATTAAAGCGGCGCAGCGACGTAGTGATTAGCATGGTCACCTAACAACAAAAATGTGCAAGGTTCGATTTCCAGGCAAGGGGTCTTTCTGTGCTGAGTTTGCATGTTTTTGCCATGCTTGTATGAGTTTTCTCTGGGTACTCTGGTTTCTTCCCAATATTTGATTGATTGGTAATTCTAAATTGCCCATAGGAGTGAGTGTGAGTGGTCGTTCGTCTATGTGTGACGCTGCAATGGACTAGTGACCTGTGCATGTACCCCCTGCCTTTTGCCCTATGAGAATAAGCGGGTTAGTAGAATGAATAAATGAATGATTTTGGTTGCATATCCCTCGCTTGCAATACCTGCATCAAGCTGGTGACCTACTGACATTACCAGAATGTTCTATTCCCTTGATAATGTAAAATAAAGTACATATTAAGGTCCCCTGGGTAATGGGTAATCTCGGTCCTGGAGGTCTGCTGTCCTGCAGATCTGGTATCCTACACAGTTAAGCTCAACAAACCTCCCTGGCGAGATCTTGATTAGTTGGCTCAAATATGTTTGATTAGGATTGGAGCTAAACCCTGCAGGACACCCCTGGAGAGAAGTTTAGGAGGAAACCCATACAAGTCCTCAAGCTATACTACTGAAAGGCCAGGTGGTCCAACTCAAGAGCTAAGTTAACCTGAGTGAATGGTTCAGACACTAACCTTAATAAAGTGGTGGTCAGCACGTGGAATGGTAGAGTCCCGGGGTTTTGTCAGTACATACTGGTTGTTCTGTGAATCAATGAGCATACTCAGTCCCAGGTCACCTTCTGCTACTTGCCATGAGACATTTTTTCTCCTGTTGTCCTCTTCATCTTCCTCCACTCTCAGGACTGCCTCCACATTGACCCCCTTGATCTGAATGATGGACCATGAAAATTAAAGGCGAGAGATAATTAGTTCTAAGAAACATATATTTCTGTAAAAGATACTCTGCAGAACAGAGTTTGATGGCTGACCTGCTTGTTGTTGTCAAAGACGTGATCCTCGATCTCTTCCTCTAGACGGTCAGCAGCTTTCCGAACGTCCTCCAGAATCTCATCTAGCATGGAAAGGGTCTTGTTCCTTTCTTGCGCCACCTTCAGCGCCTCCTGCTGGTGTTTCTCAGCTGCCACCAGCTCCACATACTCCTGCTCCTCCTGAATGGAAAGAACATAAAGGATTGATATAGACTGTCTCTAACAAAAAGTGTCTCTGTGAAGAAGTGTCTCTGCGAAGAAGTGTCTCTGCGAAGAAATGCCTCTGTAAAAAAAGTTCTGCTGGTTTAACGTTGGTGATACCTCCCTTGGGATGACCTTCATGACCTTCAAATCCTTCCAAAGATACAAAAATGGTATTTTTTCTATGAATGAAAATAATTGGACATCCTATCAACCATTGGACAATTTTCCCTTTGTACTAAATAATGCACTTTCTCCACTACACACTGGACACCTTGTGTGCTGTTCTTCACCAATCAGATTAGATCTTAAATCATTGATGATTTCTCATCACTGAGAAACAGCCTATGGGGCTTATTGACATTTTGCCTACCCAATGGTCTACCTACCAACCCCATTCTACAGCAAACACTATTAGAATACTACTAGTACAGTTACTACCAATAGAACAGATCCCTGGAACCACCAAAGTGTATATAGATTATAACTTATATATATACACACATATACGCACGTCTACTGACTCACCTTAATGGCGGCCTCCCTAAGTGCCTCCAGTCTCTGGCGGCTGCTTTCCTTCATGTTCACCACGTCTCCAAAATCACCTTTCAGTACACGTTGAAGACCTACCACCGCCTCAAACAGGGAACGCTCGCTCTCATTCAGCTCCTTCTGAAACACCTCAAGTGTGTGCACCTGGAAGAGACGCTCAGCATCCGAGAGCGTCTGGTCCCGTTCCGCCGCTGCAGACGCAGACTCCAGCTTCCTTACGGCTGTGTTTTTTTGTCGCAGAAGGCTCGAGAGGTGACGGCAGTTCTCGGCTACCCAGCGGTTCCCCTTGGTGGATGTAGCCCCCCTTTTTCTATGGAGCTGAAGTGCTTTCTGAGCTAGGTGCTCAGCTGGTTGCAGAGTCCCCATCAGGCCCATACAGAGCAACACATACATGGTCCGCATTGAGCTGTTTGGTCAGTTCGGCTAAAGGTGAACAATACAATAGGGAAAAAAAGCATATAAATACAAAGCTGGAGGCCCATCGAAGTCACATTGCATCATTCTCAAACCTAGTTTCAGCTTGACAATGCCCCTGTGTACAAAACCCCTGATCTTCATGAAGACATACTGTGTTCTGGCTGGAGTGGAAAAACTTTAATGTTTTGTACAGGTACCACGATACGCATTAGAAATAGTTTCTTATTTATACAGGGGCGCCTTTACTTACGACTTCGGTTCAGTGTTTTTGATTATTAAATAAGGAAAATAAACTAATAAATATTTAATAATAAAAAACTAAATATTATATAAAAAACTATTTAATAGAAGTGGCACGTGGCATAGTGGCATTCAACGATCGCCTCAACAAGAAGGTCCCGAGTTTGATTCGTGCGAGAGATCTTGCACGCTTGAGTGGATTTTTTGTGGACTGGTGACTTGTACATAGTGTACCTCTGACAGGGATAGGCTCTAGCAGACCCCCGTGATTCCCAAATTAGGGAATAAGCAAGATACAAGATGATTGAATGAATGAACAATCAATAAACCAAGTAATAAACCAGTATTATTAAGTATACTGTACAGTCATTAACCTGGAGATCAGACCACTCCACTTGCTAACGCGCAGGTCTGACTAGCGACCAAGTCATACACGGGATGCTCACACATGATCCTATGGGCAATTTACAATCACCAATCGACCTGTACATGTTTTTGGACCGTGTGAGGAAAACTGAGTACTTGGAGAAAACCCACACAACCCCGGGGACAACATGTAAACTCATAGAAATGCACAAAAACATCTCTCACATGTGACTCGAACCTGTGACCGTGCTAACCACTATGCAACCGGAGGTGAACTCAAGTTCACACAGGTGAGACAGGTGAACAACTGTCACACAATAATGTCAACCATGCTGACGTAAGGCTTTAATCTTATTCTTCAGGAAGACATAGTGGAAGTGGTGGCTTAGTGGTTAAGGTGTTTAATACTAATACCAGTGTGTGATACCAGAAAGACCAGGGTTTGATTCCCAGCACCACCAAGCCAACACTATGGGCCCTTGAGCAAGGCCCTTAATCCTAAATTCTTCAGTTGTAAGTCACTTTAGATAAGGGTGCCATTGGTATTGTAATAACTGTTCAGGTGAAGCTGCAGGTGCTGCAGGTGCTGCTTTATTCTAGGTTGTTATTTTTGGGTGGAAAAACAATTAATTGTCCCAAAGTCTCTAATCGAATCAAAAACCCAAAACGGTGGCCTGGTAGGGCGCTTGGTGATGGGGTAGAGTGAGGATGCATGGGTTTTTTTTTTAATTGCAGTGTTAGGGTCCTTATTTAAATGCTCAGCAGTGGCAACCTAGTGGTCCTTGAGTTTAAACCTCCAACCTGCCCATAAGTAGTCTTATGCATCAACCACTCTGCTTTTTATCTGACCTGCAAATGGTAGAACTGCTGCTGTAATTCGAAAGCTGTTATGTTTGTATTAAACACACCTTAAACACACACGCGCACACACACTTATTAACTAAACAGCAGGGAGAAGGGTGCGTGGGTTCACTCCAGGTATGCCAGTTTCCTCCCACAGTACAAAAACATGCAGTTAAAATGTAGTGTGTGAGTGGTTGTCCGTCTATGTGCCCCCCCCCCCGGCAAATTCTTTATTAAAGTTAATTCGGATGGTAGACATGCATGTTGCTCAATGAGAAGCCCAGACCTCTGAAATGCCCTTCTACCATCCTGGAAGAATATCTGCTACACAATGATCCTGTGTCCTTCCTAAATTAAATGTGTGTGTGTGTGTGTGTGTGTGTGTGTGTGTGTGTGTGTAACATCGCAGGACCCGGTATCAGTTGGCAGCTGAGTGACGTCACCTCTCAATCAAACTCGAGATAAAAATAAATAGTCGGAGATGTAAATAAATAAATACGGTAAATAAAAACATACCTTGGAGTTTTTTATGTTGTCTCCGTCTCCCTGTGCTCCTCGGTGAATGAAGAAAACAATCGGGCTCTTGTGAAACCGCCCCTCTCCCGTCGCCACATACTGAACTACTCATACATAACTACTCGGACCCTGCTACGGAACCTGAGCGGCGGAGACTCCGCGTTTACACACATTCCGCTTTACGGCAGTCGTGATACATTCACTCGCTCCTTGAATTTAGATTGTTTCTCAATTGGGGAAAAAGAGATACGCGAATATCTTTCTGCGTTTTAAAAAAAAAAAGCACCAATAAAGTCACTTATAATCTATTTTATCTTCTTTTTTTGCTTCCACTATTTAGTTTCAATCAATTAACACTCATTTATAGTAAAAGTTAGAGTCGTATTGTGAATACTGTCACTGTTTGATAAAACTCATGTATAACACGACTTTAAAATCTGTTCTGGGTTTTTTTAATTATTAAGAATGTATGTTTAATTTAATCGATTAAATAGTAAAAAATTACTAACTCGATATAAAGTAATATAAAAAGTACCGTGTTTATAACAAAACCGTAGGCCCTCTTGAAGGAAGCACAACTTGTCGTTAAGCGTTACGGTCTTCCCACATTCCTGCAGGTAAGTTAAAAGCTCCGTTTCCCATTAACATATCCGGGTCGTGTAAACTTACTTCATTAAATAATTTTATAAACCCTTTATCTTTAGTATATAATATGCGTTAAATATATATTTTTTAAACAACTGCGAGTTTGTCTGAAAGACTTGACTCATGCTAACGCTTGCTAGCTAGTATTCTTTAAAGATTCTCATGTATTTGAAGAGATGCACCTTTTATTATAACTTTTTAGATTTCTCGCACTAAATATGTCCCGATTTCTCCTATTAAAAATGCGAGACATCGTTTATTTAGTCATTTACTTGTTTCACTTCCGAAACAAACGAACGAGAGAAGAGGTGCATTCTGGGTTTTGAGGTTTCCAAGCCCAATCACGAGTGCCTGTTACTTACATAGCAACGGTTACTATTATTAATATTAACGTTAACTTATTTAAAGGTAAAAACCTGAATTGTTTATAGTTATACATAAAGTTAGGAACGTGGGAAGAGTTTAAACGACAATCGATTAAACGCAAACTAAAACACGTCCCTAAATAATTCATGACGTCATAAGCTACGTTCCTGAACTTGGGGCTGACAGAGTTCCGCGCATGCGCAGTTCAGGTGGCTGCCTATCAAGTTGGTGAAACAGCGGGGAGATAAAAATAATGGTAGGTAAGCTAGAGACCGATACTGATAAACACGAACTTTATGTCCAGGCACGGAGAGAAAAACGGAGGTGTAACGGTATTCTTACACAAACCATGAATGACAGGAGAATATTTTATTTTAAGGGAGTTGTCCTTCGAGCGTGTCGTATTGTGTGTATTTATGTATGTCCTGCCTATAGCACAGAAAACAACCATTAGACAGTACATTTAATAGCAAATGGAAGGGGAATCAATTCAATTCAGTTTTATTATTATAGCGTCATTGTTTCAAAGCAGCTTTACAGAGTGAATGATAATTCGGATAGTTTATCCCTGATGAGCGCCGGGGGGCGACGCTGAGATCTGATTGGTCTGGTAATAATAGAAGAACAATAACTGATAATTAAATATAACAATTCCTAAATCGGAACTCAGGAAATTTTAGAGGAAATCTCTGCCTTCTCAATTTTTCAAAGTTTATTACACTGTGTGTGTGTGTGTGTGTGTGTGTGTGTGTGTGTGTGTGTGTGTGTGTGTGTGTGTGTGTGTGTGTGTG
>JAOTRA010000020.1:1043936-1070600 GCA_026260255.1 Pseudolaguvia tuberculata
GTGTGTGTGTGTGTGTGTGTGTGTGTGTGTGTGTGTGTGTGTGTGTGTGTGTGTGTGTGTGTGTGTGTGTGTGGCTTAGATACAGTAAATTTTTATCATTTGCTAATCAGAGGCAGAGAGAGTAGTACAGAAGCACACACACAACAGACACATTCATTCATTTAGTCATCTTACACTAATTCTGGGTCACTGGGGTCTGTTAGAGCCTATCCTAGCACACATAGGGCAAAAAGCAAAGGTACACCCTGGACAGGTTGCCAGTCCATCGTAGGGCCACACATAGACAAGCAACCACACACACACACTCCTATGGGCTGTGGGAGAAAACCGGAGTACTATGAGAAAACCCACACAAGCGCGGGAGGAATGCTGACGCATTGATGCTTCCTAGATTCTGTGGTGCATTGTGGGAAGTAGCGACTCCACTAACTCTTTACTTTCTAGATTACTACACACCAGCCATGTTGGGTCTGAAGACAGACCAGGAGGTTCTGGGAGAGCTGGTGAGAATAAAAGTACCAGGCGTTTGGCAGACCATGATTGAACACAACGTCATGTGGACACTGGTGGTGTCACGCTGGTTCATCTGCCTTTTTATTGACGTCCTTCCGGTAGAGGTAAGCGAGCAGAACTTTCATCAGGGTGACCAGCAGGGTGCGCTAACTTTTTTTTTTTTTGTGTGTGCCATTATTCTGGCAATATTGTAAATATGAATATTTATTGTCGTTTAATTTTCTATGGTTATGTTTTAAGACTGTTTTGCGGATCTGGGACAGTCTTTTCTACGAGGGCTCCAAGATCCTGTTCCGTGTGGCCCTTACTTTGATCCGCCAGAACCAGGCCCTAATCTCACAGGCTCAGAACCTCCCAGACATCTGCGATCGCTTCAAACGGATCACCAGAGGAGCCTTTGTGGAGGACTGTCACCTGTTCATGCAGGTACTGGACTAGGAAGATACAGGTACACACCTGTGCTCCAAAAGAACCCGGGTTTGATTTCTGGGCTGGGGGTCATTCTATGTAGAGTTTGCACGTTTCACGTGTGTGCATGGGTTTTATCCGGTTTCCTCCTACAGTCCAAAAACATGTCTACCAAAACCAGAAAACCAAAAAGTTTTTCTTTCACTGGTATGAAACATCAAATGAATTCTGGGTAACTGTAATTGGATCACCGTCCTACAACAGCCGTTGTCTGTTCTCGATCCTGGAGGGTCCAGGAGTCCTGCTCAGAATTCATTTACAATTCTAATCAAACATATCTGAACCTACATAGCACATTGGAGCTAATCTCTGTTCATGAGTTTGGACCCTCCTTCTCGACACACTTACACACCTCCCTCAGCAGGCACGTGCAGCAGAGGGGTTCGAGGGTGTAGGTGTGCTTATTAGGACAGTGTGTTGGTAATTTTCTCATGCAGCTCTTTTACTATCTGTCCTGCAGAGTATTTATAAAGAACCTGGAAGCCTCTCCATGGCAACAATCACCAAGCTGCGTGTGGCGTGCCGAACTCGGATCACGGCTGAGGAATCCTGATGGTGGATCTCTAATGCTTCCAACATTCCAAATTTGCATTTGCACTTTTCTTCTGACAGCTGAAACTGTTCTTAACCTAAATACCAATGATTCTGTAGAACATTCAGATAGGGCCAGGAAGGGACAACCTTCAACACTACACCACACATTACACCACACCACTACAAATTACACAATACACTACACTACACTGTCTCCTGTCCTGTACAATCCACACCCTTACACAAACACACACACACAAACACACGTGTTAAACGGGGTTGGCCTTTAAAACTAGGAGCGTGATGTAGCAGATCATTTTTTGGAATGATGGTCTTTTCCTGACTTAAACTCCTGTGAAATCTCCGGGTGTTTTTGTAAAGTATGTGGTAATGGTGGGCTCTGGATTTCTAACTGTAAAATGATTTCTCGATACTCAGGAGAATGAAGCCGATCAAATGAAACACTGTAGTCTTCGAAGTGGAAATGATTAAACTATTACACGGGATGAGAATCAGGCAACTTTATTCATTCATTCATTCATTCCACTTCTCACCTGCTTATTTCATAATTCAGGGACTTTTGGGTCTGCTGGAACCAATCCCAGCACACATAGGGGAAAAAGGCAAAGGTACACACTGGGCCACATACACACACACACACAGTTTAGAATCGGCAACCAACTTATTGTACATGTTTTTAGAATGTAGGAGAGAACCCTCACAAGCGTGGGTAGAATATGAAGACTCAAAAAACCCCCAGCCCAAGAATTGAACCCAGGACTTTCTTGCTGTGAGGTGACCATGCTAACTTAAGTCCATCCGAGTTATGTGACAATAACATGTGATGTAATAAAAGAAAACCACAGTTGTTGGAATTACAGAAGAGACGGACAGAAGCGAAGACCAGTTTTCCGCTCGTTTATTTCCACACATTAAAAACGGCCGCTAGAAAAATAAAATATCAAATCACTGCAAATACATCATCAACGCAAACCTTTCCCCCTGCTAAGAGATTAGACCATACCCCTGATTGTGGAAGTTAGCGGAACCCAACGCCCACTGAGGAAATACAAAATAAACCCATACTGTAACACATGCACTAAAACTCCCAACGGTTTCATCCTCTTCAGTATTTCACTCAAAGGGTTTTTTCTCTTTCGTCCTCTACAGTAACACGGTATCACATGTCACCCTCTGACTCTGTCTGGGGATGTTATGATTCAGTTTGCGTTGGAGTCAAAGGTCAGCGCATGAATGAATGAATGTCATTATTGGTTGTGTACAGAGCGTCACGGTTTTCCCTTCTTTAAAATAGAAATAAAATAAATGAATTACAAAAATTAAAAAAAAAAAAAAAACTCCAGACTGAAAAATCAGACCACCACAAGCAAACGTGTGTCGGTGGTTGGTGCTTCAAACCTCCAGTTGTGTAACGGTGTTTGGAGGCGTGTGTGTGTTGTATGATTCAACGGAACCTTTCGGATCCTTTCACTGCTGTCAGTATGTCCTTCCCTTTAATGGCACCAATTTGCTGGACACTCACCAGAGGATGTTCATTTGCTGGATTAATTAATGAGAAATAAGGAGAATAAAAGAACCTGAATCCGATCCAGAAACGGATTCCATCGGACTGATTAGGAGAAAAGACCAGACAAAATTATTAGCTATTAGACAGTCCTGTGTGAGGCTTTTATTTTACTGTACAGTTATCCTTCAATAGTATCTCTCCGTCTCTCTCCCTGACTCTTTATGGCTGTCCCTCTCTTCCTGACTGTCTAGCTCTGCCTGACTATCTCTCTCTCTCTCGCTGGCTGTGGCACTGTGTCTAACTCGAGCTCTCTGACTGTCCGTCTCTCTAAATCTTTGTCAGTCACTGACTGTCCATCTCCGCCTGTCTGTCTATCTCTCTCTCCCTCTCATTCTGTGTCACTCTCCATCTATCTGTCCCTTCTAGGACAGAGGTCACACCCCTGCCATCTTGCATCTCGAATACAAAATTAACCTCTGGATCGTGTAGAGTTTAGTGTCAAATTATTTAACAAACAAAAACAAACCATGAAAAGATTAAAGAATGAATAAACAAGGATCTGATTTAAAAGATGAAAGAGAGTGAGAGCGATAGTGTGAACGAGAGAGAGAGAGACTGTTAATGTCTTTTCTTACTGTTTCTAAACCTATTCCACCTTCATGTCATGCTAACGGCTATACACAAGCCCAATTCTCCTTCCATTGGTGCAAGTCGTCGAGTTAACGGTGGTTTACAGATAAACACTACCAATCACTGCCTTTTACTTTCACCTGGTTAGAGGATTTCAACTTGGGACAGAGGGACGCCGTGTAGGGAACGTCAGCATTCTGAACGGGGTGGAAGTAGAGGGAGGATTTCTTTGGTTTTTACTAGAGAAATTTTTTAAGTTCTATAAAAGGTCAGGGCAGGAACTCATCACAAGGGCAAGATTCAAAGATGGTATTAAGTGGTGAGACGGGTAGGATGGGGGTGTGGCTGAGTCTTCAGAATGACAGCCAGGTTCACTAAACAACAACCTGGTTTAAATGCAAAGTTACTGGCCTGTTTCTCCAGTTTAGACTGCCACCTACTGTGCAGGTATCATAATTGGAATCGACTATATAATAGTTATTTATTAACTAATTTAATTGGTAGGTTAGTCGTTTAATCGGTCTGTCAGAATGACAACCGAGCCGTGCTGATGTTTAGGTGGCCTCATTTTAGAAGTACAGGGTGAATAGACGGCGGTACAAGTTAACGACTCGAAAACAAACATTTCTCTCTCTCTCTCTCTCTCACACTCACTCACACTCACACACACACACACGTATAATCCCGGTCAAACAGTAGTGCTTTAGATGGTCTGGTAGCCTGCGTGACTCCTTCTCCTGCCAATCAAGTAGGCAATGAGGACAATGAGGACGAGGCCGGCCAGACAGGCACCAACGATGATGGGTACCAGCATGTTGTCCTTCTGCATTGGACACACGTCGGCTGAAAGAAAGTAAGAGCTGTGTGAGAATAATATGAATAAATCAAGTGAATTTTCCAGGTTTGAACAATAATTAGGCTGTGGATTAGACGGCCATACTACTCCGAAGTTAGTGGGTGGGTGTGAAGAGGATGGGGCTGGGTGCAGGCCATGATACCATGCTATGATTTCATGGTGTTTAAGTGGACCAACACTATTAAGGCTGGACAATCATGCAGCACCCTTGGCACCGTGAGGTCCAGGAGGAATGTTATTTCATTTCCCTGTCATATATAGTGACAATAAAACGCCTTTGACTTGAACATGTGGTAAAGTGTTGTTAGGGTGACACACACACACACACACACACAGTCAAACTGGTGGTAACAGTAACACAACCCTCTGCTTTCTTACCCATGTGACTTATTCGCAATCTGAGTCATTTCAAAGTAACATTATCAGGTTGAAGCTGGTTTATGAGCTCGAGACTACCTGGTCCAAACTGGTTGTCCCGAACACCGAAGGGCTGAACCTGCAGGTTGAAGGTGTTAAGGGAGAAAGTGCTGACCACCGGAAGAACCTCCTCAGCGCTGCACATGTAGGAGCGACCCAGAGTTCCCTGCAGGTACTGAAGACTGCTGTTGCTGACGCTGAATGGGGCTAAAGACACACACACACAATTATATATATATAATTAATATATAATATATATATAAAATTCCTTTATTTATTCATTCATTCATTCATTCATTCAATCTTCTAGCTCGCTTACTTTATAATTCTGGGTCACGCTGGAGCCTATCCCAGCACATAGGGTAAAAGGCAGAAGTACACTTTGGACAGGTCGGCTTGTCAATCACAGTCCCACACATAGACGAACAACCGCACACACAACACACACACACACACACGGGCAATTTAGACTCATCAATCAGCGTTGAATTTGAATTCGAATTCTTACCAGTCATGTCCTTCCAGTTGGCGGACATGTTCATGGTGCTGAGCTGATAGATTTTGGTGGTGGAGTTCTGTAAATATAAAGACAAAAATGATAGTGAAAAGAGGGAGAATTGGAGGGTGTATGTTTAGGGTGGGGGTGTTGGTGTGACTCTCACCAGTGTAAATGTGAAGGTGAGGTTGGTGAGCTCTCCAGTCAGCAGCAGAGTAGCGGTTGTGGAATCACACATCCCAGAGAACGCCGTGCGATTGGGCTGCACGTTGGTTATTGACACGATTGTCTGAAATTGTGTTAACAGTTTAATTTTAGTCATTATACATCAGTCGCACTCGGAAAGATGGGATGTTGTATAAGTATAAGAGATTAATATATATATATATATATAAAATGTGTGTGTGTGTGTGTGTGTGTGTGTGTGCACGTGTCCTTACTTTGTTCTGAAATTTGGAGAAATAAGTTACATTCAGTTGCAGCCCCATCCTGGCCAGAAGACACACTGTGCCGTTGGTGTTTTGAACACTGTAGTTGCCAGTCTCGGGGGTGGTAGGGGTGGGCACAGGAGTGGTTGGGGTAATATGGGTTGTGGTAGGGGCAACAGTGGTGACAGGAGCATCAGCTGAGCAAACAGTTTCTAAACGGTACAGTAACAGACAGGTTATTAGTGTGTTTCGATGACCTCATGCCAAAGCAACAGTCTGAACAGTACGGTACCGTTGGTACTCAGGTTGGCGCCGGGCATGTAGGCCTGCATGCGGATGTTGTAGAGTGTGACCCTCACTTCAGAGCCTCTCAGACTAATTGAGCTGGAGCTCCTGCACCTGTAGGTGGTGTTGACTTGTGCCGAGATCCCAGACGCATTTGTACTCAACACTACAATTTCTACAACACACATACACACAACTTTAGACTACAACTCAACTCGGACCATCAAGCTACAACACAAGATTATGTTAGAGACATCTTCAAAAGACCTAAGCATTCTGGACAGAAGCAAATGGCCACCAGATGCATTTATTTATAGAACAGACACCACTTATTTTTATTTAAATCTACACCCCTATTCGGGACAGTAATAGTCGATAACGTTAATGCAAAACAGATAGGAATGTCTGGTGTTTCTTACCTTTGCTGGTGGACTGAGAGAAGGTGGTGTTGTCACCCAGATTGTAGGTCAGAGTCAGGTTTTCCACACGGTATGTGTGCTCATCACTGGTGAACACCAGGCCCAGGGAGTGACCATCACCGAAAGTAGCCACCAGGTCCGGAGAGACTCCTGCTCCTCCGCAGGAACTGCTGTTTCCCACTACTGCTGAATCTGGGAGCATCATCACCACCGAACTCTGCACACAGTAACACAGACACCAATTTTACCCGTCCTTGTACTGAGACCTGGCTACCACCAAGCCAACCCCTTCCCATATTATAAAGCCCAACTATAAGAAACACAGCTGTACTACTGGTGGAGAAAAAACAGATTCCAGTTTCACTCAACAAGCAAGCAGCAAAGCTTCTACCAGAATTCTGAACAGGTCAAGTGAATCACTTGGTCGGTAGTGGTTTTATTGCCAAGGATTTTTGGTGGTTTTCGGTGGAGGATTTCACACGGTGTTACAGGGACAGCATGTACAGCGTGTCCTTACAGTGTTATTTAAGTGTTCTTCATAATCTGATGATTGTTTCCATGTCATTCCAAGCTTCTGTTTATCCCTGAGAGTCTTTCTGTGCAGAGTTTGCATGATTTCCTGAGCTTGCATGGGTTTTCTCAAGGTACTCTGGTTTCCTCCCACAATCCAAAAACATGTACATTAGGTTGATTGGTGAGTCTAAATTGCCCATAGGAGTGAATGTGTGTGTGGTTGTTTGTCTGTGTTGCCCTGCGATGGAATGGTGACCTATTCAGGATATACCCCTGCCTTATGCCCTACACGCCATATGAACCCCCGTGACCCTGAATTAGGGAATACGTGGATTCGGAGATGAATGAATAAATGAATGAATGAATTTAACAAACCAAATCCTCTGTTTTAAGATAGAAGAACTATAAACCAACAGCAAAGAAACTCAGGTTCTGCTTGGGATGGAAAGATGCAAACAGCAGAAGAATTAGAAAATAGTCTAGATTAAAAAACTGGTTCTGGAGTCGGATTGGGATTATCAGAATCAGAATCGGATCAGCACCTAAAGATTCCCACCCCTAATAAGTACTGATGCTGGAACAGTAATAATGAAGTTACACAGGCATTGAAGCTCTAATAAACTAAACTGCTAACTGTGTGTGTGTGTATATACATACCGTCCCGTTACTGACGGGGTATGTGATGCTGAAGTTGGCCGAGATGTCTGCTTTGATACAGGTGGAGTTTCCATCCTTTACTTCCAGTATTACGGCGTGCACTGCAGTCAGCCAACCTGAAACACACCAGGAGGTTTTCATTTATAAATTAAGTCCCAGTGGCCTAATGGTTGTGGGTTCGACTCCCAATACCACCAATGCAACTTTGCCGGGCCCTTAAATTGATCTGGTTTAAAGAGTGTCTGGCAAAACTTTAAAGTGTAAATAACATGTTGGCGTACTCCAGCACACAGAATGTAATTGAGGTTAATGACCACAGGGGGGCACTACAAGGGGAAATTAGCTGAACTGCAACGTGATGTTGAAGTTAGTGGGTGTGAGTGAGGAGGATGTAGAATACAGTGGGTAGGTGGAGGCAGATGATCCGCTGTAAGGGATGAGGAGCAGAATGTGGTGACACCTTAAGATGTATTGTGTGTTTTGAGAATCAGACCCGTCTCACTCTCAGGATAAACTCTGGACGCTTGTGTGTAAAAAGAGCAAAACATCAGCCACTTCGGAAATATTCAAACCAGCTCATATGGTACCACAAACCATTAAAACGTTTCAGAAGCTCCTGCGATGGACTGGCAGCCTGGCCAGGGTGTACCGCTGCCTCTGGTTCTATGTCTGCTGAGATAGGCTTCAGCAGACCCTGTGACCCCAAATTAGGGATAAGTGGGTTAGAATATAAAATCTTTACATCTGTTTCTTGCTTGCAACCAAATGGTTGATTGGATAACTCTATGAATGAGCAGATGTAGGTGATATTATATACACTGACCACCAGATCTGTATCTGGTTCCAATCCAAACAATTTTTACAAATCTGGAGGCCCACAGTTGGTCTAGTATGTTTGTTGTAGGTTGTAGCATCACATTATTCCTTCACTGGAACTAAGAGACTCCAACACTGTTCCAGCATGACAATGACCCTGAGCACAAAACCCCTGACCTCCATTATCTCATACTTGGTTATTATTAGAGTGAAAAAACACCAGTGTTCCACACATAGTCCTGATCTTACCACCACTGAACCGCTTTGGGATGAACTGGAATAGCGACGGTCCCTGAGCAGGAACCCTAAACGGCTCAGTTGTATAAAAGAGATAAATAAAAATCACTCTGGATAAGGATGTCAGCCAAAATGCTGTAAATGTAAATTTATGGTCAATATATATTCCATGTGCTTGCGTGGGTTTAACTCCAGGTTCTACAGTTTCCTCCCACAGGCCAAAAACATGCAAATTAGGTTGACTTTAAAAATAGTCCATAGAAGCAAGTGTATGTGACCCATGATGGACTGACTGACCAGTCCAGAGTGTACCAACCTCCCTTTTGCCCTTTAGAGTGCTGGGATAAGATATAGGGAATAACCTGGTATAGTAGACGAATGAATGAATGGATGGATTTGATTCATTCAAAATCGATGCATTTTGAGGCACTTAATGAAATCCCATTGAAAAGCCTGTCTCTCTATTATAACCTACCGATTCTGGTTTCCTCCCACAGTCCAAAAACATGTACATTAGGTTGACTGGTGATTCTAAATTGCCCAAAGGAATGGGTGGGTGTGTGGTTGTTTTTCTATGTGTAGCCCTGAGATGGACTGGTGACCTGTCCAAGGTGTTCCCCTGACTCTAGCCCGAATTAGAAAATAAGCACGTTAGTAGATGGATGTTGCGCTCACTGCCAACCAGCAGGTGTCACTATTTTACTGATAAAAGCATCAGAACCCAGCCATTAGGGTGGCACAAGCCTAAGCCTTAGTGCCGGTTCCAAACCCGGATAAAACGGGAGGGTTGCATTAGGAAGGGCATCCAGCGTTTAACAACGACCGGCACAAGTATTGTTAGCCAACAGGGTACCGGTGGAAATTTCCCATAACTATATAAAATCATTATAAAGTGTGTGTATATAAACAGTAAATAAATCTAATTAGTCCTCGTCTTTCACCTGAATAAACACTATTTCCTGTCATGTTGGAGAAAATGTTCTGGCAAACCGCAGGTAGAAGAAATGTGGTTTTTCCAGACCGAACAGTTGGCGGCTGGAACAAAAGCAGTATCTGGGGTAACAACAAACAGTCAGTAATGTAGGACTGTAAATATCCCATAATGCCTCATTAATAGCTAAACTAGAATGTTAATAAATGCAATTAATGTTGCCTGAATCAATCATTCAACCGCTTATTCCTTAACTCACAGTGACCGTGCTAACCATGATAACCACTTCGCCTGCCGCCTTATGTGCACTGGGATGGGCTCCAGCAGACCCCTGTGTCCCCAAATTAGGGATTAAGCGGGTTAGAAAATGAATGAATGAAAACCAGTATATTAAAGTACATTCTATTGGATTGTTTTTAAATAATATCAGTTAAGTTTCTTTTTATTTTAATTATACTCGTAAGACAAGACACCCCTGTATCTAGAGCCATCGAAGATTGCAATACTAATGTTGTCCACTATAGAGGGTGGGGCACAAGTAGGGAATACTAGAAAGGCATCACCTTCGCAACGGCCCAATCACATGGCCAAAAAATATAAAGCCAATATTGATTCGTTAACATTAAATATGGGCGGAGTCAGGACGCAAAACAAGTCACACGTATTACATTTTATATGCAACCTTTTTGTTAAAAAATTAAATAAACATTTGCGAATTAATTATTATACTTCTAATTATTATTATTTATAAGTAACACTAAACATATTTTATTGTTTGCTTCCTGTAATGTAATATATATATATATATATATATATATATTTTGTCCTCTAGGACAAAACTGCCACCCGCTTCCATTTATTTATTATAATCACAGCAACTCTACACTTAATATCGCTCCATGTTGAGTAGCCTAATTAAAAATGTTTTATTGTGAACAGTGATAAAAAATACTTATAAAATTACTGCAAAAAAGCTGCAAGATATAGTTTTATATAAATAAAGATATAACGGTCCACTGCGCTTTGTGATCTATTCATTAATAAAAACGATTTCAATACACTGCCCCCCCCCGGTTTTCCAACAAATCGCACCCTGCATATAATATACATTTAATGTATAGTTTACTGAGGGTCAATACTGACTGACTGACACACACAATTGCTTTTTATACAAGCTGCACTAAGAAAGACACACACACACGCTACTGTTCCGGCAGTCACGTGACATGTGGCACGTGACCCGACAAGCAGAACAAACTGCCACAAATGCCGCATCAGTGTTTTTATTATTAAATTATGGAATAATTACGTTAGAGAATAATTATGTTTACAAATAAAATTAAGTCTAAGACAAAATATTAGCATTAAGACAAAGCCTCGATTGACACACTTAAAAACACCCACAAATAATAGAATAATGAAAGGCCTGCTGGAAAAGATCTGGCAACCTTACAGACACTTATGGCGTAGTTTAGTAACTGCAGGTCGGACCTAGCAGAAGGTTTTACAGAGAAAAAGGAGCGAACAGAATCCGGAGTTTCGCTTAGATTGCAGTTATAAATATATGATTTTATATTATTTTATCTTAAATACAAAAAACCTTTTTTTTAATGAAACGATTAAACGAAAAGAGACAATAATTAAAGTATAATTATTATATTTTAAAAGAGAAGGATTGTTTACCTGATAGCAGGATGCAGCTGATGATGAAACCCGTCAGGTGTTTAGGGCTCATGCTTCTCTTCATACACTTAATAACAGCACTAAACACTTCCTGGACTAAACTGAACCGAACCGGCGACCAAAATCTATTCGTGTACTTTCTTCTAATTCACCGTGAAATCTTTTCCCTTTGGAGCTTTACTTTGTTTCTGGAAAAGAAAGGAAGGAAACCCCCCACCACAGATCGAACCTTTATTTCACAAACCAGTAGAAAAAAAAGCTGCTGCTCGTTCACGCGCCTCTGTTATCAACACTGGGAATGTTCTAGTCATGTGAGTCCAGGCGCGTCGCCCCAGCACCTCGGTCACGTGGTGTCTTGGACGCTTTTTAAACATTAAATAAAAGCGCTTAAATTCGTGTATATATCATTAGACAGAATACAGAACATTAATCCATTAATAAACATTTATACACATCCCGCTCTGTAATAATAAGAGCGACCCGTCCAATAAAAAAATTCTATTGGTAATAAATTTTTTCCCGGAAACTATAAGCGCACACGTCATTCTGCGCAAATTTTGCGCAGCATTGAGTACCTTGAACGCAAGTGTAATGCGCGTTTTACGAGCTTCCTCGTATAAGTAGCAGGAAGAGTTTCTGTGTAAACCCCGCACATTATTATCATCATCATCATCATCATCATCATCATTATTATTATTATTATTAACACGCTCTTGCATGTTTCCTCCGGGGACTCTGGTTTCCTCCCGCAGTCCAAAAACATGTACATTAGGTTGTTTCTTTCTTTGTCCTTCGGCTGTTTGTGGTTTCTAAATTGTCAATAGGAGTGTGTGTGTGTGATTGATCGTCTATGCGTGGCCCTGCGATGGACTGGCGACCTGCCCAGGGTGTACCCCTCCCTTTCGCCTCTATGTACACCTGGATAGGCTCCAGCAACCCTGAATTAGGGAATAAATGTTTTAGAAGATGAATGAATGAATTATTATTACATTCCCGGCATTTGGTAGACACTCATACACTTTCTGTACACTTGGCAAAGCTGGGAATAGAACCCTGGTCTTTGGTATAAGTTAAATGCCTTAACCACCAAGCTACCACTATCATGTTATTATTATTATTTAAATTGACCATATTAACTAACTCATTCATCTTCTTACACGTTTATTCCCTAAGTGGGGGTCACGGTGGTTTGCTCGAGCTAATCCCAGCGCACATAGGGCAAGAGGCAGGGGTACATGCTGGACAGTCCATCACAGAGCATCGCATACACATAGACAAGGGATACACATGGAGAACAAAGTGTAAACATGTTACTCATTAATCAGCTGATAGACAACCTTAAAGCCAAAACGACTACCTGATGTTCTATCCATGCAAAATGGTTTGAGAGTTAAGGGCCTTGATCAGGGACCCCGTGGTTATAGCTTTGACGGTGCTGGAAACCAACCCTGCAATTAGCTTACCCCCTGGGCTACCACTTGTTGACCTTTAACCTTCTTCCAGCTTGTTTTTCCTGCCAGACTGTAACTTTAACACTTCACTGATCTGTTAAAAGCCAGCAATTGTTTGCAGGAGAGCAACTCGTGTGTGTATGTGAACTCTCAGAATAATTCACAGCTCAAAATTGGCGGCACATTTCTAGGTTCGATTGGCTACCAACTTCTCCGGTTGTCTGTTTAAAAAGAACAGTTTAAGGCAGGATCCGGAGGAGAATTGGAGTTGTGAGGTATAGCGAGTGTGTCCGGATAGTATCACCGATTTCTTGTCCTGTTTAAAGTAATTTAAGCACCACTGCAACTGTCAGAATCCAGATTCGAGCCCCAGCTGTGGTATGTGGCATCTGGAAATCCCTGCAGTCACTTACGTTTGAACCGAGATGTGATGAATAGTGCATGCTTTACATAGTAACATCCCTCTATTAAAGGCAGTGCAGGTGAATTAGTACAAAGATATTTTGGCAGACTGGTGGCTCAAAGGTGTTGTTGAATAGATGACCAGAAAGACTTATGCCCCAGCGCGGGTGACAAGTTAATCACTTTTAAGTTCTTAGACAAGACCTTTAACCCTTTTACTCCAGGGGCGCTGTATCGTAGCTGACCCGGCGCTCTGGCCCTTAACCTGCCAAACACAATTGAAATATTCTGGGGTGGCACAGTAGGTAGCATGGTTGTCTCACAACAAGAAGATCCCGGGTTCGATTGCACAGGGTTTGCATGTTCTCCCTGCGCTTGTACATTAGGTGATTCTAATTTTCCAGTAGGGGTGTGTGTTCGTCTGTGTGGCCCTGTGATAGACTGGTGACCTGTTGCACTTTGTAAGCTAAGATAGGCTCCAGAAAACCCATGTGACTCAGAATGAGCAAATAAGTAGGGTAGATAAATGAATTAATAATACCTATTTGAGCAGGTTTTTTAAGATTACATAATGGGAAGTTTTAACTCAATCTGGATGGACGGTGTGGTGTATCCCATCACAGCAAGAAGGTCCCGGGTTCGATACCATACCAGTACCCAGGCTATGTTCATAGTGACGTTACACACTTACTTCTCTTTCGTTAAATTACAATCCGTGTTTTTCTGAACTGTGGGAAGGAACCAGAGAACCAGAGTAAACCCATGCAAGCATGGATAGAAGATGCAAACTCCACACAGAAACACCCCAGCACGGTCCAAAAACATGTATATTAGATTATTCGGGAATTATAAATTGCCTATAGGAGTCAGTGTGTATAATTGTTTGTCTATGTGTGGCCCTATGATGGACTGGTGACCTGTCATTTGCCCTATGTGTGCTAGGATAGGCTTCAGCAGATTCCAAAATAGGAAATAAGTGGGTTAGAAGATCAAGGAATACATTTTGGTGTTGAATTGTCACCCTGGCATCACCTATGGGAGTCTAAAAGATGATGTCATTGTTACAGTATTTCTTTTGGACAGATTGGAATATGGTGCAATGTTGTGTATTGATAGTGCTGCATAGCTAATATAGATTGTGCCACTTTATAAACTACAGCAGCAGTGTGTAATATCTGCATTTTAGTATTGTTACTAACTTGTACTATAAAAGTTTTCTGATGCATTGTTGCATTTTCTATGGCCGTCCAATCATGCATTCAGGGGGCGTGGTTTTAAACAGTGAAGGTGTGGCCAGAGCTTTTCAGTGCTATCAGGTTCATTTGCTGTATCACAGATGAACACATTCTTAGCTTTATGCCATTTAAACGAAGTAAACAAATGATTAAAGCTGAACAAAAAAACAATACACCCCTTAAATAGACGTTGGCTTCTGACACCACAACAGGAGTGAGCACATTCTAATCAAACAGGGTTTAATCCGGGTCAGTCTGCATTTACAACAATTACAGACAACCTACAAACTGACAAGCCAGAGGTGTTGGCCAGAACATTTTAGTGGTGAATTAGAAGAACACACGCACACACAATCCAACACACGCACCCTCCAACACACACGCACCCTCCAACACACACACAGCTTTGTTGAGTCATATAAAAAGCATGTTTTGTCACTCGCTTACCTTTTTTAGTGCGAAAAACCTAAAAATATCACGTCTTAGGATTCAAACTATGGATTAGTGAAGCTTCTGAACTTTCTGTTGTTGTCATCTTTCTTTAACATTTTTTATAGCCTGAGTAAAAGCTCTTAAACTCCCTGATGCTAACAACAGGCTGCTGCCATTCAGATGGAAACATCACCATTATGCACAAATCAGCAGTCAGAAAAGCTATAAAAATATAAGTGAACTGAAGCTTGTGAAAGAAAGAAAAAGAAAGAGAAAGAGATTGACCACAAATAGCAACACAACAAAAAAAAAAAAAGAAAGAAAAAGTGCTTTTTTTGTGGAACTCATTAGCTGATCCTCCTCCTCGTGCAATCCTGCTAAACGTCACACTTGATCGCCACCACTTTAAAGTACAATAGGGGCCCCATGCCAACCCTGTAGTCTGTCTACTGGCTGGCAGAATCAGGGTCCTTGCAGGGTGGGTTACGGACTGTACGTGGGCGTGCAGCCGGGGTGAAGGGCAGCTCTCAGATCGGTGGATGTGCCTGTTACTCCGGTCTGGATCTCAGGCAACGTAATGATACTGGTTAGGACTCTCCTTATCTCTCTCCATGTAGTCTCGGTCGATCAGGGACTCAATGCGCTTCTTCAGGTCACCTGGCTGTGGGAGAGGAAATGAGTGTGAGTGACACAATGAGGATTCAATGTGGTAGCTCAATGGAAATAATAGTTTGGTGAATAAAGTGTTGGGCTGAATTAGAAGATTGTGGGTTTTCATTCTCAGAATCACCGGCTGGCCCGCCGAACATAGTAGTAGTAGTAGTAGTAGTAGTAATATGCAGGGTAATCAAACTCATTCTTTTAAGGGGTCCAAACCTGTCAGTGTTGCCCCACAGCTGTTTGACTTGTGATAAAGTCTATCAATGCAAGTATGTTTACATTTAGAGCATTTGGCAGCCACCATTATCCGAAACGATTTACATTTACTTATCCTTTGAACAATCCGAGCAATTGTGGATTAAGGACCTTTACTTAGGAGCCCGGTAAAGGTGACTCCGGTTTCCTCTCACAGTCCGGAGTTAAACATTTCCAAAAAACACAAAAAGATCAAATGTCGTCTTTTAAAACCAGCGAGTTTTAGTTTAAGTGACTTGCGTTGCGGCCTAATTACATCAGATGTGTCATTTTTGTGCATGCTTTTCTGCTCACCACAGCTGTAAAGAGTGATTTTTCATTTATTTATTTACTAATAAAGGAGATGCAATCAACTTTAAATAATCTCTATACGTGTAAACATGTAGCGAGAGGCTAACCTTGACGGGGAACTTCAGCTGGTTGTACAGTTCAGACACCAGCAGGTTGTGGCTTAGCGTCTTCCTCATCTTCATGATCCGCACCACTGCCGCATCTATCTGATACTGCCTGTCCTGGAACACCCGTTCAGTGGTGCTCACCTGCTCTTCTACCTGAGGAGAAGAAACAAAGAGGTGAAACAGAAACTGTGTGACATTCTGATAACCAAGATCCTACAGCGGGACACGTGGATCACATTTGTACAGCCCAGCAAGCAACAGTCACGGCTTAAGACAAATGTAGTTTGTCTTAAAAGGTCAGAAAAACTCACCGTCTCTTTCATTTGAATCTGGTTGATCTTAATGCGGAACAGTTTATGTTTGAAGTCGTTATTAAAGTTGAAGCGGTCTCCGTCCTCCACGTCTTTTCCTCTGGGATTCTTGTTCAGTACGCGTGCTTTTCCACAGGCCAGGGACTGCAGCGTGCGTTTCAGCTCACTTTCCTCTGGAGGGGGGGACCAAAAAGAATCGGTTACTGTCACAATACATCCAAAAAGACCAAAACAGTCTGTTTATACTGAACACCTACCCAGTAATTCATTCATTCATCTTCTAACCCGCTTACACCCAAATCTGGGGTCACGGGAGTATATCCCAGCACACAAAGCAAACTCTGAACAAAAATTTGCCCTAAACCCAGCAATCAAACCTGGGTCCTTCCTACTGTGAGGCGACCATGCTAAACACTACCCACAGACCAAAAGCATGTTAGGTTGATTGACGATTGTAAATTGCCCATAGGAGTGTGTGTGTGTGTGGGGGGTTGTTTGTCTATATGTGGCCCTGCAAATGTCTGGTGACCTGTCCAGGATATGCCTTTTACATAATGTGTGCTGTGATAGGCTCCAGCAAACCCCAGTGACCCTGAATTAAGGACTAAGCAGGTTATAAGGTGAATGAATGTATGTATTTTATAAAATCTTTAATAAATAAATAAACAGACCTTATTACACAAACATTTGGCAGACACCCTCAACCAGAGTGACTTAGTTATCTATATTTTTTTCTCCATCTGAATACTTAATGTTAAGGGCAGCTTAGTGGTGCTGGGAATTGAACTAATCATCTTTGGATTAGGGAATTGAACTAACCCCCCAACAACCAAGACAAACCTATTCCAGTAGCTGTTTGGATCTCCTCAAGTGCGAACTCCTCCCCTTCATTAAACATGAGCAGAACAAGTGTCTGAAATAAAGAAACCTGCAGCTCTTTCTTTCCCTACAGAAAGAAAAAAAACCAAATCAAACAAGGTGAGCTCTACAAGACAGACGCTGTGTGGTTTGGTGGGGGTGCATCATCAGGAATTGGAGACTGACCTCCTTAAATTCTGCTTTAAGCACCGCATGGCCCAGTGTGGCCTGCCATTGAAGCTTTCGGCCGCTGTGCTTGCCAAGATAGAACGTTTTAAAGACTTCCTGAAGCTTTACCATCTAAACAAAAACAAACACAATATATACAAACACACAAGGCAGCACTGTGAAAGACAAAACATTTGCTGTGTGTTCTATTGTAAGCCCAACAGCTGACTGGAGACTTACCTCAGAGGGCAGGTGGACATCCATGGGGGTGTAGGTGGGCCAGTAGCCCATGGTGAGGATGTTGACTGTAAGATCGATATTACTGGGTTCACTCTGATTCTGCATGTACTGATGTCAAGACAAAAAATATATATTAAAAAATGTCCAATTACCAGACACGCACATTACTGCATAATTACACGACAACAACGACAACAAAACTTGGTGATAGTTATAGGAAGTGGTGGCTTGGTGGTTAAAGTGTGGGACTGATACCAAAAAGTCTGGAGTTCCGATTCCCAGTACCACTGTGGGCCCCTGACAGTCACTTGCTCGGTTATAATTCGCTCTGGAAAAGGGTGTCTGTTAAATGCTGTAAATAATCTGCAGATGTTCTGATCACATGACATCTGGTCAGTTTGGGTAATGTTTTGAAGTAGACTAGAGAAACACTAATCAATATTAAAATATTGGACTTAAGAAAAATGTGGATTCAAAACTAATGTACAATTGGGAGTCTCTCCAACATCCCCCCTCCCCAAAAACCCCCATACATCTATACAGATAAATGTGCTTGTGGGATGTACTGCTATATTCACATTAAACTGGAGCTTTCCCACCAATAGATATAAAAGAAAGTTGGTGGTCACCTGAGCATCACAAACACATGCAATTTCAAATCTTCCAGATTGATTTCCAGTTTTACTATTGGATGAAGCTCCAGTTTTCTAGTAAGACCTTCCAGTCCAATGTTGTGCAATGTGAGATATCTCCAACAGTATTAGTGAGATCAGACACTAATGTCAGGTAAGGAGGTCTGGGGTGGGTCAGTCACCATTCCAGCTCATCCCAAAGGGGTTCAGTGATGGTAAGATCAGAACTTTGTGTGGAACACTGGTGTTTTTTTCACTCTAATAATAACCCAGTATGTGATAATGGAGGTCAATGGTTTTGTGCTCAGGGTCATTGTCATGCTGGAACAGTATTGGAGTCTCTTAGTTCCAGTGAAGGAATATTGCAATGCTACAACCTACAATAAACATACTAGAACTGTGGGGCTACCAGATTTGTAACAGTTTAGAATGAAACCACATATGGATCTGATGGACAGGTGACCATGATTCTTAGACAATAATAAGTTCAATGACTAACTCATTAACCTTGCATGCTGTTATTTGTAGTAGCAAAGGAGCAGAAGCATGTAGTCCGGTTTTGTGGTTGTCCTTTAAAGTCACTTTAGTTTCAGTTGATTATCTGCTCCTGATGATCAACTCTCTGTGGCGTCCATGTGATCTTCACACAGAATGCTTTAAAGAACCATCCTCGAATCACACAATCAGATTCGACTGGGATTCTACAGCGTTCAAGATATCTCTTATTCAAGCCCAACACTGGACTGGAGAACCAAAATAAGGTGTTTCAAATGATATGTTTTGGATGGTCAGGTGTCCACAAACATTTGGCAGTACAGTGTAAATTGACTATAAAGATACCTGTTTAAACTGGATCATGATGTCTTTGGAGAGTTCCATATCTTTGAACATGCCCTCCAGCTTGCTGGTGAATGCCGCACCACACTCTGCAAGAATTAAAAATAAAATTCACATTGACCGGGCAGCACAATGGCGAAGTGGTTAGGAGAGTCGCCTCACAACAAGGAGGTCTTGGGTTTGATTCCCATGTCTTTCTGTGCAGAATTTGCATGTTCTACCCATACTTGCGTAGCTTTTCCTCCCACGGTCCCAAAACATGTACGTTTGACATGTTTTTGTACTATGGAAGGAAACTAGAGGACACAAGAGTAAACCCACTATGGGAAAACAAACTCTGCGCAGAAAAACCCATTGCCCGGGAATTGAACTTGGGACCTTTTTGCTGTGAGGCAACCCTGCTAACCACTAAGCCAACACGTCGCCCTGGTGAGGGTCTAGAGTAGGCGGCGATGTCAGGAGGTCCGGAGTAGGCGGCGATGTGGGAGGGTCTAGAGCAGGCGGCGATGTGGGAGGGTCTAGAGCAGGCGGCGATGTGGGAGGGTCTAGAGCAGGCGGCGATGTGGGAAGGTCTAGAGCAGGCGGCGATGTGGGAAGGTCTAGAGCAGGCGGCGAAGTCGGAAAGCAGAAATATTGCAGTGTGTTCTGATAAGCAGACAGACAGATACAGAGCGAGCGCTGCAATCACAAGTGACTGTCGTTAAACCGCATCCGCTTACAGACTTCCTCTTCAAGTGACGGTCATTTTCACCGTCCTTGACTTTGACTCTGGCGATGGAATTTCCTCTTTAAACACAGATTGGTTAAAGGGGCTGACTGTGCAGAAGCTGACAGAAAGAGACTCTCACCGTGTTTTAGTTTAGACAGCATGGATTTCTCAGCATCCACAGAGGCACTTTTGCCCACCAGTAAACGTTTCGCTAGGTCTTTTTTGTAGAACGCCTCGAACACATCTTTACCTGGAAACAAAATATTTCATCATGTGAAAAACCTGTGCAACTCGATTGAAACAATTTAGCACAAAGTTTAAGGGTGCGTATAATTATGCAATCATATTTGAAAATGATATCATATACCATTAAAAATACAGGTTCTACAGTTTTTTGTAAAATATAAATACATAAAAAACTTCTAACACATTTATCGTCTTCCCTAATTGGGGGTCTGTTGGAAGCTATCCCAATGCACATGTGGCGAAATGCATGGGTAAATAATGGAAAAGTCGCCAGTCCATTGCAGGGCCACACATCCACGAACATCCACACAAAAAAACACCCTTTCTCCTCTGGGCAATTTAGAAACACCAAAAATCTAAATGTACATGATTTTCGACTGTGGGAGGAAACTGGAATACAAATATACATACAAACACAAAGACCCCTTGTCCAGAAATCAAACCCGGGACCTTCTTGCTGTGAGGTGACCGTGCTATCCACTACGCCACCGTACCGCCTTTTGTAAATATATTATATATTATTTTCTATTCCCTAATTCAGGGTCATAGGGCAAAAGGCAGGGGTAGAGAAAAAAAGATCGGAAATCGCCCGGAAATCGAACCCAGAACCCTGCTAATCACTATGCCACCGCGCAACCCTTATAATTACTGTCAAAATCCTGGAGATATTATATATATGAACAGAAACCGGACATTTTAACAGGGGTATGTAAACTTTTTTTACCGTGGATGAAGCGGAAGATAATCATGATTTTATCGAGGATTCTCTCCAGCTCCTCCTCGGTGGCCTCTTTGTTACCGGCGCGTAACTTGGAGTCGACATATTTGGCTGCCGGAAAAAAAGTATAAAAAGATCAATAAAAATAAATAATAAAAAAAAATTTAAATAAAAAAAATAAAATAAAATAAATAAATAAATAAAATCACAGAAAGGCTGCAAGTATTTATGCAAATCACACACTAATTTTCAGGGTGTGTCATAGGGGCGGCGAGCTTACCAATAAGCTCAGCCGGTTTGTTGGGTCTCTTGTTAATGAAGCTCTCAAAAGCCTCTTTCATGGCATTGATGAAGCTCTCGTTCCTCTGAAAGCAGCCATGAGCCACGTTGTCCATTTTATCCTTGAAGTCCAGCAGTTCCTGCACCATGTCCTTATCCTTTTCAGGAGAGCCAACAATCTCGCCCCCGAAGCTCTGTAGAAGATAAATGAGAATGTTAGGACATTAGAAAGTAGGGAAGAGCTACAGAATGACAGACAGCGGAGGCTTGATGTGACCTGGTATGTGTACCTTAATGTACTCTCTCCAGAACTGCAGTAACACAGGCAGGCCACCCTTCACTTTACTAAAGAGCTGATACAGCAGAGTCAGCTCAGTCACACGGTTCTCATCCAACAGTGTGTTCAGACCTGAAAGAGTGACCAGGAAGAAGTATCACAGGGAGAGAGAGAAAGAGAGAGAGAGAGAGAGAGAGAGAGACTGACATTAGAATCACATGGTCATACTGTAGATAGTGTTGTAAAGGGCCTTGGGGTTTCTAGGAAATGTCCTCAAAGTTTCCCTTAAAATTCCATCTAGGGAATGTTTTAATAATTACCCAACAGGAGTTTATTGGAAATAATTTTTTAATTAACTGTATATACACTGCCTGGCAAAAAAAGGTCCCACTGTAATATTTGGGTGGAACGCCTTTATTTCACTGTGCCATTGTTTCGAAAAACTTCTGCAATGTTAAGATTTATATCCATCCAATGTTGCATTAATTTTTCATCAAGATCTTGTATTGATGGTCTGAATGCTGCGCAAAACCTTCTCCAGCACAAAGATTTTCTATAGGGTTACACTCTGTGGTGACCAATCAATGAGTGAAAATGATGTCTCATGCTCTGATTCACTCTTTCACAATTTGAGCCCGACGAACCCTGGCATTTTCATCTTGGAATAAGACCATCAGGGAAGAAAAAAAAATCCATTGATGGAATAACCTGGTCATTCAGTATATTCAGGTGGTCAGCTGACCTCATTCTTTGATCACATACTGTTACTGAACCTAAACCTGACCAACTGCAGACCAACCCCAGATCTTATGATGGCTCGATCCAGGTGGAGATTGTTTTTGTTTCCAAGGACTTTTTGTCCTTTTTAATGGTGGTGGATAAGAGAGGGTTTCACAGATACTCGAGTGGAGGTACTTACGACGTTATTTAAGTGTTCTTCATAACTGTTCTAATAATCTGATCATTGTTTTCCATATGTTGTTCAGAGCTTCAGTTCTTCCTGAACACAACGATTATTATAAAATAACATTTAACAAACCAAATCCTCCGTTTTAAGATGGAGGAAATTCCGTCCTACAGAAATTACAGCAGCACACGCACGCACGCACGCACGCACGTTGTAAAATTCTGTAGACACACCTTTCTGTAAAATAGCAGTCATGTGTTCACCCAAAAGCTGCTTCTCTACAGTGGAGATCAGGGGCTTCCTGCAAGAGAGGAAAAATAAAGTTGTTTATTTGGCATATTTGCATCTTTTGGTGTTTTTCAAAAATATGGAAATCAACCGAGACCGTGTGACGTCTGGTGGTGTTTTTACAAACTGGATCAAACAATATCATAACATTTATAAATGTAGAAGTTTTTGCTTTTTTTATTATGGGATATGGTAAATGTTTAAGCACTTGGATGCTGTAAACAGAGTGTTGTAGTCTGATTACAAATAATTCCAATCCATATACAATAAATCACATTCAGTGCTCAGCATAAATGAATACTTTTAAAAAGTATTGCCTTTAAAAAGTACAAATTTAATCGGTAGCTCAATGAACAAAAGAACAATTTCCAAACGTTTCTGAGTTTTATTGAACACTTGTTTAACTCCATAACATAAAATTAAGGTTAATAATCTAACTTAGATCACAGTTCTTCAGATTTACTCAAATTGGTTGAAGCAAAAATTAATACACCCAGCAACAAAAACTACTACATTTAGTATTTTGTATGAGCGCTGTGATTTTGAAGGACAGCGTCAAGTCTTTTTGTGTGTACGGAACCCATACGCTCAGATCCAGAACTTACTGAGTGCTCTGGTCCAGATAACTCAGGACACGATCGTTCTCCTCTTCCAGTCGCCGCGCTACGTGGTGCAGGTATTCAGGAACCTGAAAGAAAAGCCAAACACAGTTAGTAAACAAGTACTGTAAAAGAATATACAATCAAATATATACATACACACGAAATATGAATCTCTTACATCTCTTTCTAACATCAGTCGTTGACCCTCGGCTGCATACAAGCGGTCTGTCTCAATCAGGAACCTGTTTTCGAAAGACTCCTTATACACCTACAATGATAAAAAAAAAGAAGTTACCACCAGATCTATAAAATATTTATTATATAGAGTGAAATAAAAGGAATAAAATTTACTGTAATGACTAATACAATTGCAACATAAGTAAAAACAACAACAAAAAACACTACCAGAAAGACTGAGATTTAATTCCCAGCACCAGCAAGCCACCACTGCTGGCCCCCTGAGTAGGAACCTTAACCCCTGGTTCCTCAGTTATAAGGACGCCTATCAAATGCCGTAAACGTAAACGTTGATTAGGTTACCTGTAGGTCTGACAGCATGCCCAGTAAGCTGCGCAGAAGACTCCGATCCACCGTCTCACCGTTCCTCTCCCGTTCGATTTGTTCCAGGAGCCCCTCCACCGTACGGCTCTGTACGCCGCCATCGCTCACAATGTGCAAGCGGAACAGCTCCAATCCTGTGTCCCTGCAGCACCATGACCCCAAAGAAAAACAAACTGCCGTAAGTACCTCACGGACTGATGCTGTGTGTGGAGGGTGGGGTGTTTGGCTAACTCACCATATAGACGGAAGAAGTGAGTTCTGTAGGACGTATGTGCGATCCAGAAAGAGAAAAATGCTACGAATCATAATCTGAAGGGAAAAAATAAACAATTGATTAACCGCCACCAGATTTATAAGTATAAAGAAATCAACTTTGTTTCTTTTTTTTTATTGCATTTTTAAAATTATTACTCTGAAAACATTTTAATGCATTTACAACAATTCTCTGATGTTAACATAATAGTAAACCTGAGTACTACCAGGTGATGCACATTACAACTAGGCTACAGTAGGGCCTCAATTCACCAGCACGATTCCTTCCAAAACTTTATTCGTATTCCAATTAAACCTTATGCAGAAATTAACTTTGGGTCACAATAAATTTGTTTATGAACCAAAACCCTACAATCCATTATAAGTTATATCTTTTATTTTATGCGGCGGTAACGTATTAGTTAGCACGGTTGCCTCACAGCAAAAAGGTCCCAGGTACGAGTCTCGGGCAAGAGGGGTATTTCTGTGCAAAGTTTGCATGCTCTGTCCACAGAGGGAGAGTCTACAACAACAACATGGTAGCCCCAACAGTGGCTCTGATGACACCAGGTAAGTGAAGCGACTATCTGAAATCAGGAATTACGGTCCTACTGTATACAATTATATCCATGAACATCCAATTTAGACACTACGATATTACCCAATAAGACAATTTGAAAGTTATAAAAATAATGTTTTTCTTCATACGGTTTGTCTGCAGTGGTCTTGCCAGCACCGGTTCATCCTCTTCAGGAAAGAGAGACTGTCCAGAGAGTCTGTAAGAGTGGCTAAGGTCTTCAACTTGATCAATCAATCAATCAATCAATCAATCAATCACTCCTTGTGTTAAAGACCAGACAATCATAATTTTTCCTGATATTTTTCACATAGATGAGCCTTTTTTAATCGGATATCAGTCTTGTAATATCAGATCCACCAATATTACTGATGGGGTAGGGGGTGGGGTGTCAATTCCTCACGATTCTTTTTCTATCCTGAATCGATTCCCAAAAGAATTTACAAAACAAAAATGTTTGGGGTTTTTTTTAAGATGGAGGATATTCTATCCGACTCTAAACAAAAAGCTGAGAAACTGTGTTTTTGCTTCTAATGGAAAGATAGAAATGTGTGTTTACACAGAAGAGGAATTTGGGGAAAAAAATGGAGGTTAAAGATTTGATTCTGGAATCATGACATTCAAAAGAGTACCTAAAGATTCCCACACGTTACTGATATGGCACCACCTGACGCACACACACTGTAAAGGATATTCTCTAAACTGCTGGATTTGAGCTCGCACGTGATCCTCACACACTTGTCGGAGTTGTTTGTATAACATCGGCGAGACCTTGTAAGAGCAAAGATTTTCCACCGCCTGAAGAGAAGAAGAACCAGAACCATTAAAACATTTCCATCTACCCGTTTTATTTAGACCATTTTGTTTTGTTTTACTGGTGACATATTCGTAGATATTACTGAGAACAAGAGATAGAGATAGACAGAGGGTGTGTGCGTGTTTGTATAAGAGAGAAGAAAGGTAGGTCAGGTGACAAGCTAATTCTGTTTCTCAGACGTTCAACATCAAACATCAGAAACACTGTAACCTGTGTGTGTGTGTGTTTGTGTTCATTTTACACTCAGCATGCAAAGCAAGAGAAATATTTATTTTAAAAACAACAAACAAAAAACAAACCTCTGGGAGGGTGGGGGATCTTACTATAAATGATTAAACTCTTTCACCCCAACTACCTGCATATCTTCCTTCATCACATCCATAAACCTCCTCTTTGGTCTTCCTCTTTTCCTCCTGCCCGGCACCTCCATCCTCAGCATTCTTCTACTAATATACTGCATGTCCCTCCTCTGCACACGTCCAAACCATCTCAACCTAGCGTCCCTCACCTTGTCTCCAAAACATCCTACATGCGCCGTCACTCTAATAAACTCATTTCTAATCCTGTTCATCCAATGAAAATCTCAACATCTTCAAATCTGCCACCTCCAGCTCTGGCTCCTGTCTTGACAACGCCACTGTCTCTAAACCGTACAACATCGCTGGTCTCACTACAGTCTATAAACTTTCCCGAAAAAAACTCTTGCCAAAACTCGTCTATCACAAATCACTCCTGACACTCTTCTCCACCCGCACAACCCTGCTTGAACTCTTTCACTTCTCTAAGAGACTCTCAATTACTTTGCACTGTTGACCCCAAGTAATTAAACTCTTCCACCTTCACTACCACTTTTCCCTGCAACCTCACCACTCCATCGCCTTCCCTCTCATTCACACACATGTACTCAGTCTTACTCCTGCTGACTTTCATTACCCTTCTCTCCAGCGCATACCACCACCTTTCCAGATTCATCTCAACCTGCGCCCTACTCTCATTACAACATCACCTCTGTTCTCTTCACCAACATGACCATTGAAGTCTGGTCCTATCACCAATCTTTCATTCCTAGCTACACTCTCTACCACTCCATCTAACTCACTCCAGAATCTTTCCTTTTCCTCCATCTCACAACCTACTTGTG
>JAOTRA010000020.1:1070700-1081102 GCA_026260255.1 Pseudolaguvia tuberculata
GAGGAAAAGAGGAAGACCAAAGAGGAGGTTTATGGATGTGGTGAGGGAAGATATGCAGGTAGTTGGGGTGAAAGAGAGCAGATGTAGAGGACATAGTGTGGAGAAGAGTGATCCGCTGTGGCGACCCCTAACGGGAGCAGCCGAAAGGAGAAGAATCATCAGCACATAGCAACCCCTTGCCCGGGAATCGAACCCGGAACCTTCTAGATGTCTGGTCCCATTACCCCCACCTCCCGCTCTACCAACAGGGTCCCCAGATTCCCAAAAAATCATCAATATGTTGGTAATATTATCTCAGGCTCCTGTTCTGGGTTTTCCAGTATTCTTGCTCCTGTTCTGTGACCTTTTCCCAAGCTGTGTTTCTATGTATGGATGAGATTAATGATTGCCATCGAAATTCCTGCCCCTCCTCCGAACAAGCAGAATCCTCTGAATGAAATTCATGAAAAGGAAACCTAAGGTTTGTGCGACGGTTATTCATCTTCTAGCGATATGTGATGTGTTTCCTGCTCATGTGTTTTACAGGCGGAGAAACAGCTACAAAAGAAGGGTAAGGGAAAGATCGGGGACATGCTGGAGAAGGCGGCGGAGCTGCTCATGAGCTGCTTCAGAGTGTGTGCCAGCGATAAGTAAGTGCACACACTTACGCATACAGAATGTACTCACACCTTTACACCGCTGTGTCTGCCTGGTCCAGTCCCATGTGGAGTGACGCCATGTTTTCTATGCTATCCTCAGTCGCGCAAGCATTGATAACTCCAAGAAGTGGGGAATGTTGTTTCTCATCAATCAACTCTTCAAGATTTATTTTAAGGTGAAAATCTTTTTTTCTTCCCCAGATTCTCTGGTTTAAACCGGTTTTTACACCGTTTGATTTTTAAATGGATCTTTGAGATTGTTGCTTGTCAACATGATCTTGGCGTCACACCGTATGATCTCAGTGCTCAGAATGTGGGACAGAAAAACTAGTGCTGCAACTGATTGCAGTGACCTGTACGACCCACGGTTAGACTCATACTTGGTTTACGGATGAATTGCTACTTTACCTTCATTCATTCATCTTCTAAACCATTTATTCCTTAATTTGGGGCCATAGGGTCTGAACAGGTTGGAGTAATCCGGAGTACAAGGAGAAATCCCATGCAAGCACATGCAAACATCATGCTAAACAAAACGTCTCCAAAACAGTGCTGTGATCCGAACCGTGGACTTGGTGAATTGACACTAACTCAAACGCACAGATGAAGACTCCTCCAGCATCATTTAGTGACTAAACCGCGTTTCCCCGCTAAACGTTAGCTAGCAGTTAAAAAAACTAGTGCTGATGATGCGTCATAGAAACACTCCTTTTTCTAAACCGTATTTAGAAGTGCTGTTTTTTTATTCATATGATTCAGATTTTTTTTGTTTGTTTTGACAGATCAACAAGTTGCATCTGTGTAAGCCGCTAATCCGAGCCATCGACAGCTCCAACCTCAAGGACGACTACAGCATGGCACAGAGAGTTACCTACAAGTACTACGTGGGCCGCAAAGCCATGTTCGACAGTGACTTTAAACTAGGTTACCTTTTAAATCTGCAGTTTTTTCTTTAAGTGAAGGACACACTCATACACATGCATACACCCACACACACACATGCCTACACACACACACACATGCCTACACACACACGCATAACTTTTTTTGTTTTTGCTTTGAGTTGCGAGATAAAATTCAGGGTCAGATTCTGACATCCCACCACTGTGTGGTCTAGCAGTGCTACAGTGAACGGCATAACTGAACATCTGCTCAGCTTCATATGTGTCACATGGTCGTTAGTCAGACATTAGCAAGTAGTCGTCTGATCTCAGTGGCAACCGCTGTACATGATACAATTAACAGTACAGCCTATTGGATTTTTATATAATATTTGTAATTGATATGTTTTTTTTAACATGAAATATTAAAATGGTAACGTATAGATAGATAGATAGATGTATGTATGTATAGATGGGTGTAAGGATAGCTAGATATATTGATAGATGGCTGTAAGGATGGATGGATAAAGATGAAGAGAGATTTGATTTATCTGTATATGTTTGTGTGTTGACAGCGGAAGAGTACTTGTCCTTCTCCTTCCAGCACAGTCATCGATCCTGTCAGAGGAATAAGCGCCTCATTCTCATTTACCTTCTCCCTGTCAAGATGTTGCTTGTGAGTATTGTTGTGTAGATAAATGATTCCAGTTGTTACTTTAAATCACATTTACACTTTGTGTACTTTCTGTCTACACTCTGTGTACCCTCTGTTTGCACTCAGTGAACCGTCTATGTGCATTCACTCACTCACTCAAATTCAGTCATTCACTCGTTCACTCTGGTTGAAAGTAGGTTGCTGCAAGTACTTCAGCTCCCCCTTGTGGCTAATAGGTGTGCAATAATTGCTGCCTTGTTGCTGATATTGCTGTTTTTATTGTTTCCAGGGTCACATGCCAACAAACGAGCTGCTTAAGAAGTATGATCTGCTGCAGTTTAGCGAAGTCACCAAGGCAGTCAGGTCTGTTGATGGTTCTTTATCGTTCTCGAACCTTGATAAAATCTCTTGAGTTTCTCCTTTACAAATGATACAGTAGATACTGTAAAGTGAAAGCCTTGACTTTAGTTTTTATCCTCTGCTAGTGAGGGCAACCTTTGGTTACTGAACGATGCTCTTACCAAACACGAAACCTTCTTCATCCGCTGTGGAATCTTTCTCATCCTCGAGAAGCTGAAAATCATCACCTACAGGAACCTTTTCAAGAAAGTGTGAGTTTAATTCAACTGGAAAATCTCTGCTTTTCAGAGCAGTGTCTCCTTTCAGATTGTTATAACTAATATAATCAAATAATCTTACAGCAAATGTTTTTCCTGCAGCTGTGAAGCTTAAGAACCCGAAGGTTCAAACAGACCTGGTCCACGTTCAGTTTGGGTCCAGGTTTATTTCAGTGCCGGTTTAATAAAAGTGATGTTATTGCTTTAGGATCTTTAAACTAAAATTCAAAACATAATAATAATAATAATAAAAGTGTCTCTGTTTCTGATTATCTCTCTTTATTGATCTGTCTGTGTCTCTGTCCATCTGCCTCTATCTATTCATCAAATCTGTCCATCCATCTATCTATCCATCTTTCTGTCAATCTGTTTGGACCCATCTGTCTTTCTGTCCATCTGTCTGTCTATGTCATTTATTTAGTTTTGTTATGAGTCTAATTTAACTTGTGTATCATAGACTTCAGAGAGAGAGAGAGAGTGTGTGTGTGTGATTACATCAGCCATCATGATTAGATTTGTATGTTAAAATACAAAGGTTTGATCTCCACTGCTGCCAGATCCACCATTGTTGGCTTTTTCAGCAAGACCTGCTTCAGGTATCATGGCCGAACCTGCAATCGGACCCCCCAACCTTCTAAGGTGGAATTTGTGACACCCGCAAAATATCTGCTATAAATCTATGTTCTCTTTTCTCTTTCCAGATATCTTCTGTTAAAGACCCACCAGGTTCCTTTGGATGCTTTCCTGGTTGCATTGAAGATGATGCATGTTGAAGAAGTGGACATTGATGAAGTTCAGTGCATTCTGGCTAATCTTATATACATGGTAAGATAGACAGTACAACATCCACCAGAACTTCAAAATAAAATTGAGATTGATGTGTAATTTAAATATTGTTCCTGGATCCAGAGCGCAATCTTGCATCCTATGTTAGATTTCTGTCTGTCTCTCTGTCTACTTGCATGTGTTTGTCTGTCTGTCTTTCTTGGATATGCATCTGTCTATCTGTATTTATCTGTATCGGTCTGGATGAGTGTGTGTCTGGATATTAGGATATGTTTTCTGTCTGCATCTGTCCTTCAGTACATATACTGCATGTCTTTCAACGTGTGTGTGTGTGTGTGTGTGTTGTTATAAATTTCCTGACTGTGAAAGATTGTAGGTAGATTGAATGGTTTAGACCTGTGTAGAGAAGGGAGAGTGGAAAAACATTTGTAGAAATATGGTGTAAATTGAGCTGCAAACCAAGACATGAAAACGATGTAGAAGTTGGGCACATTGATGATGATGGTCCTGAAGAGACCAGCTGAAAGGAGATGAAGACGAATCTGCAGTTGTCTCCTCAGAGGTTTTTGTTGTTTTAACATTCATTTCTTTATTAAGTGTTGAACACTAACAGTCGTGTGTACGTGTCTCTCACAGGGCCACATCAAGGGGTATATTTCACAGCAGCACCAAAAGCTGGTGGTCAGCAAACAAAACCCTTTCCCATCGCTGTCCTTTGTATCTTAAACCACAGCGGCCATAGAAGAGAGAAAATCGACCTCCTCATCAAGCAGATTCCTTTACACCGTTTCGGATTAAGTTTGTAAAACGTTCCCCGGAATCACCAGCTTTCATTCCGTTTCCAGTTTATTACACTAAATTCTTTAACAAAATCTGTGCTAATACAACTGGACCATAGTGATGAAATCGGTGGTGCACAAGACCTTTCTGATGGACTTCCCCCTGTACTGTTAACCCCCAGCAGAGTGCACTAGTGAAACTCTATCTTCACAAGTTATGACATAATTATTTTTTTTATTCTGTGTAAAATAAAGTTTTTGTAAATATTTTTCATCCTTTACATGCTTAAAGCAGGTGTCGAATGACCGTCATATCCTGGAACAGGGTTCCTATACTACAGCCCACCTGAACGACCTTTTTAAATCGGCCGAACATTTGGATTAAATTCATTCATTCATTGTAGTATTCGAACCTGCTTATTCTCTAATTTACGGTCACCTCTCAGCGGCAAGAAAGTGAAGTTGCAAACATTACACTTTTTAGCGCTTTGCCTGGTCTCGTGCGCCGCTTTGCCTGGTCGCGTGCGCCTCTTTGCATGGTGCGTTCGCCTCTGTGCCTGGTCGCGTGCGCCTCTTTTCGTACATATCGAACTTTGTTTTTGCTTTCGCATCGCTCGAGTTTAATACGGTGTTTTTGTGAAAAGCGCGCGCGTGAGTTGAAAATATCGCAGTTTAAAGTAAACGTAGAAATCATTTTAAATAAACAATTAGTATCAATTTATCTCGCATGAAATCAGACGTCCAACTGTCCCGCCACAATATTAAACACAGAATATGGATATAGAAACAGAGAAACACGGATATAGAATCACAGTTACACTCTGACCTTTTTAGTGTCGCATTGAATGAGAGCTGTGACATACAACAGAAGTGTGTGTGTGTGTATGTATAAAATATTAAAGACAGAACCAGTGGCAGAACATGAGAGAAACAATAGAGCTGCATTTTTACTATTGTAAATTATTCTATTTTTATTTGTGGACTTTGAACTGAGTGTGGGTGGGTGTCTGCAGATGGGGTGGGGCATGTTCATGTGTGCCCGTGTGTATGATGTGGCTCTTTGTGGTAACACAGTAAAAAATGTGGCTCTTGGTCTCTGACTGGTTGGCCACCCCAGGACTACAAAATATTCCACCACAGGTCTACCAGCTATTTAAGGTTCCTGTAAGATGCAGTAAACCAGCCAAACATTAAAGCATAATTTGTAGCTTTAGCAGGTTTTCCGTTCCGACTCCACACACGTTCATCAGGTGCTTCTAAAGAACATTTAGTATACGGAAATCGGAATCATTTCCATTCCATAAATATGTTCATGATTTAACTGGGTTTTAGGGTTTTACCTGTACCACCTCCAGTTCCTCGCTTCATGTCCACCTTTAAGTCAGATCATTTGTCGTTAAACACCACTGTGCTATCATCTCCCCACATTTGACTAAAATGGCGATTGAGAATGCTGGATATTTGAGCAAAATTGGACACGGGATTATTGTTTTAATTTCTCGTCTGTCGTCTTTTAATATTCTATAGGATCATTCATCTGTATGTTAATAACATGCATCAGGTATGATGATTATCAGATAATCTAGCATCAAAATAAATACATTTAAAATCTACACCGTTCTGGTATGTACTCGGGCCAGTGTAATTCCCTGTTACAAACGGACCCTCATTTCCACCCCTCACTGAAGGAAGGAACAATTATTTTGCCCTGACAGAAAAATACACTATATTGCCAAAAGTTTTTGTTCACCTGACCACCAGACCCATATGAGGTTTCACTATAAACTGTTGCTACAAATCTGGAAGCCCACAGTTGGTCTAGAATGTTTGTTGTAGGTTGTAGCATTACATTATTCCTTCATTGGAACTAAGAGACTCCAACACTGTTCCAGCATGACAATGACCCTGAGCACAAAACCCCTGACCTCCATTATCACATGCTGGTTTATTATTAGAGTGAGAAAAAACACCAGTGTTCCAAACAAAGTCCTGATCTTATCACCACTTTTGGGATGAACTGGAATGGTGACTGACCCTCCCCAGACCTCCTTACCTGACATTAGTATCTGATCTCACTAATACTGTTGGAGCTGAATGATGAGATATCTCACATTCAAGCACAATATTGGCCCGGAAGGTCTTACTAAAATACTGGAGTTTCATCCAACAGCAAAAATGAGAATCAATCTAGAAGATGTTTGACATCACGTGTATGTGATGCTCAGGTGACCAAATGTATGTCCTAGAAGTTAAGCTTCTCCCTGACCATGTCCGTCTCAGTGCTCAGTAGAAGTTTGCGGATCCATGGTAGATATCTCGAAACTTTGGTGAACACGAGTCCTTGACTGCAGTCACTTTGGGACAGGAACAGTCCGGTTAGAAAAGCTGTATTTTCTTCCACTGTAGCCACTGGAGACCCAGCCAAAAGATCACACTCTTTCTTTTCATGTTTCAATCCTCGCCGGAAGCTACCTTCAACCTCATGCTCCACCATACAAAACATCTTATTGGTCAAAGAGAAGCTCAGATTCAGTTTTGAATGGCAGACGTCCAGTGAAAGGTATGAAGGTTTTATAGCTCCACCCACGACTACGCCCTTTTTTCCACTTGTCATTAAGATGTTTTCACTGAAATCCTTCTCTGGGAGGCAGAGCTGGATGGTACCCGAACCTAAAGAAATGGACTCCTTCAGCTCCAAGAATGCCAAATCATCATCAGGACCACCAGTCGAGTACCGGCTATGAACAGTCCTTCTGGTCAATTGTGAAGCATTGACTTTTTCATTGGAGTTGCCTGCAAGATGATTGGTAGCCTGTTAATCAAAGAAGCAGTGCTGACAGATTATACCAGTGCATTGATGCTCACCCAAGACCAGAGAGACATTTCCGCCTGTTGTCTTGCATGCAGCTGATGTAAGTACAGATTTCTTTCCAAGGATTGCACCCTGACAGATTACATCACCATCTTCATCCACAAAGCTTACCTAAATCCCCCCCCCACACACACACACACAGTAAGAGAAAGCAGTTTAAACCTGGTTTATTAATCAACATGGTGTGTTTTACAATAATGACTTTACTGGGGACAAGGTCATTTAACTGGAGCTGCACAATATTAAGGAGAAAAGTCACATTGTGATATTTTGTTTTTCAGGATATCGATACAGGTACCTTGACCAACTCATATGTCAATAAATCAGTTTTCTCCATGAATGAATGAATGAATGAATGTTTAAAAAACAATACAATGTGATGTACTGAAATAAACTGGTGTAACTTTACACAGTTCCACTCCTGCGTGCATGCATTCTCAAAACTACGGCAAGCCCTGAGGGTCTGACTAGCCATCGGGTGAGACATGGGATTCACAAATTGTAATTTTGATGTTTTTCCATGAGATTCAGATACAGAAATTAATTCATTCATCTTCCTACCGCTTATTCAGCCTATCCCAGCGCACAAAGGGTGAGAGGGAGGGGCACAACCTGGACAGATCGGCAGTCCATCACAGAGCAAACATAGACAAACAACCACTCACACACACATTCACTCCTATAGGCAATTTAGAATCACCAATCAAATGTAATGTACATGTTTTTGGATTGTAGAAGGAAACCCACGCAAGTGTGGGGAGAACATGCAAACTCAGCACAGAAAAATCCCCGGTCCGGGAATCGAACCCCAGACCTTCTTGTTCTGAGGCTACTGTGCTATCCACCAAGTCAACGCGCCACCCTCAGATACAGAAATTAATTATTTAAATATAAAATCACACTGTATCAACTTTATTTTCTATGAATTCATTCACCTTCTAACCTGCTTATTCAGGGTCACGGGGGTCTGCTGGAGCCTAACCTAGCACACATGGAGTGGAAAGGCAGGTGTACAACCTGGACAGGTCACCAGTCTGTTACAGGGTGTACACACATACAGACACACACTCACTTCTATAGACAAGTTATAATCAACCTTGAGTACATGTTTTTTCCATGCCTGTGGAATCGAACCTAGGAAATTTTTGCTATAATCATTATCATTCATTCTGTAAAGCTGCTTTGAGGCAATGACTGTTGTAAAAAGCGCTATACAAATAAAATTGAATAGAAACTGAATAGGGTGACTGTGTTAACCATTACGCCACTGCAGATACTCGTTTATTAAACTTTACATTTAATCTGCCATTTAATCCATGTTCTGCACTGTAATGCAGTCAATTGTAATCACACACTCCCCACTGAACATCCTGTACTGTGACTATCACAGATACACACTGTCAGATCCATGCTGTAATCACAGCTTTAGTATAAAGCTGCTTTGATGACATCATCAAAATTACACCGACGCTAATGATCTGGACTGTTGCTAGGATAAGAATGTATTGATTGAACAGGAACACCTCTACAAACCTCCATCTGCTCACCTGCCATGGACATTTCCCTTGTGGGCAGATGGGGTCATTTTCATTCATACGTCTCCATTTCGAGTCCTCGGTCGGGACCCTGAGATTCCCACACGGGTCCTGAGCTAAAAGAAAGAATCAGTGTTTAGTTTGGAAACAATTCATTCATTCATCCATCTTTGCCTTAATCAATTTTGAATCATCAATTAATCTACTGTGGGAGGAAACCCCAGAACCCAAAATAAACCCAGGGAAAGACCCCATGTCCAATTTTTTTGGATTTTATGTTCGACTCCCAGACAGCGGTCCTTCTGTGTAAAGTTAGCATGTTCTCATCTTTGGGCTTACTCTGGGTTCTCTGTTTCTAAATTGCCCATAGGAGTGGCGTGTGTGTGTGTGTGTGTGTGTGTGTGTGTGTGTGTGTGTGTGTGTGTGTGCGTGCGTGTGTGTGTGTGCATGCGTGCGTAGCCCTGTGATGTATTGGTGACCTGTCTACGGTTTACCCCTCCTGCCTTTCGCCCTTTAGAGCTGAATTAGACGCCAGCAGACCCCTGTGACCCTGAATTAGGGAATAAGTGGGTAAGAAGATGAATTAATGAATAAATTAATGAATTCATGTCTGAGGATTTGAAGAAGAATCGGGCATCCTTTTTTATATTTGAAGAATTAAGAAAGAGCCTACTAAGACTGGCATAACATCATACCCTGTAACCAAAGTGTGTGTGTGTATATATATATATATAATATAAAATGCCAAAAGTTTGTGGACACCTGAACACCAGTGTTCTACGCAAAGTCCTGATCTTACCACCACTGAACCCCTTTGGAATAAACTGGAATGGTGACTGATCCACCCCAGACCTCCTTACCTGACATTAGTGTCTGATCTCACTAATACTGTTGGAGCTGAATGAAGAGATATCTCACATTCAGACACAACATTGGACTGGAAGGTCTTACTAGAAGACTGTAAAATAGCCCAACGGTGAAACATTTTTGTGATGCTAAAGTGTCCACAAACTTTTGGTAAAACCTGTGTTAGTTGCAAACCCTGAGGGATGCAGCTCCTGCCATCGCTGTGAAGATTGTAACCTCTGGCGCAAAAGCATCGGTATGATTCATACAAGGGTCTGCAGTAGTGTTCACATACCAAAGGGCCTCCAGAAGGACATTCAGAAACATCTGCAATAAAGATCAGATTAATGATAAGCGCTGTATTGAGTATAACAGCGAGGTTGCCAGGATGTACTTAAACACACTTATGGTCATAAATCAAAATACCTTTACTTTTGACGATCACTTTAACCCTTTCACAGTTCTGCCCTGTGTAGTCAAGGGTGCAGTTGCAGCTGTAGCCTCCTATCCTGTCTTTACAGATACCACCATGTTGGCAGGGATTGGGTTTGCACTGATCGCCATCTGGGTTAGAACAAATAACGTCATGATAATAGTAAACAAAAAAATAATGAAGATGAAATGAGAGTAAAGAACAAAAGCTCACCGTAGTATCTGGTCCAAAATTCTTCCTTTAATGGAAATACATAAGAGTAAAATATTAAAAACATACTGTAGGTTCTATCTATCTATCTATCTATCTATCTATCTATCTATCTATCTATCTATCTATCTATCTATCTATCTATCTATC
>JAOTRA010000020.1:1089329-1102077 GCA_026260255.1 Pseudolaguvia tuberculata
ATATACACACACACACATTTATTTTTTTTAATCTAAAAACTTTTAAAAGTACAAACCATTTGTAATTTCTTAGGTGAGAAAAGTTTTACATGTTTAATGTAATCTATCTATCTATCTATATCTATATATATCTATATAGTATGTGCTATTGATGTATTGAAATACATATTTACAATCTATGGGATACTTTAAATAAATCATTTAGCCAAAGCGGTTAAGAGTATAAAGTCGCATTTTCTCTATAAACATTCAATGTATCCTTCATGTATTTCTGTAAAGTTGTAAACTAATAATTAAAATCAGTCCTTTTAATCATCTAAATAAGGATTACATTAATTAATAAAAAAACCACCCACATACCAGCGAGTGTGAGGTTGGGGACCGATGCATTCAGTGTGTTTGATGTACTGGATATCTGTAAATATTAACACATTGGACAATTAGAAAAGAACTGCTGAAAAATTATAATGACATTTAAATTTTTTTTAGTTATTCTATTTAATTGAAACTATACATTTGACAGTTTTAAATAACCTACCACCGATGGGGTGCCAGTAAAGATGGATTTGATGGCAGCGCTGGATGTGCTGCTGTTCGGAGGGTTAATACGCTTCTCCTTTTGCCGCCGATTACAGAACCACACTCTCACCACCTCTTTTTCCATGTTGAGCTGATCTGCAATCAGGGTTATGTCCTCAGAAGTAGGCTTTTGACTTTGCTGTAAAAAGAATTAGCAAAATTGTTCTTTTAACAGTACAAATGAACAAGTTAAAACATTTGTATTTTTAGCTTCTTTTCCCTGGATAATACAAAAAAAATAAAGAAAATGAAATAAATTCCTTCTTTATTGAAGGAGTTGATTTTAACAAGTGCACATTTTGTACTTTGACCTCTCTTCAGGGCAAGTCTTAAGCAGAATTTAAATCTGGGGTCCTTCTGTACCACAAATAAGACTAATTTTAGTCAGGTATGTACAATTACCATTACCGACATATGCTATTACAAATCCTTAAATATATATTATATTATTCTTTACTTTATTCCATGTGCCATTGAGGCCCCCAGGTGGCCACAGACACAATGCAGCAGGCTAGTCGGCTTTGTAGCTTGTGCCTGCTTTCCCTCTAGAGGTGATAAGAAGAACCCAAACCTCCAAAAAGCTTTTTTCCAAGGCAACACGAATGTTGGTGTCAATGCTGGTTCTTTTCTTACGACGTCGATTTATACCCTCACAGATGCTCGGGGACACTTCACTGGGACTAGAAACAGCAGATTCAGATGTCATGTTTTCTATAAGCAAAGAGAAAAAAAAGTATTTAGTAAAACAATAGGAAAAAACAGAATTAATAATGGTCATTAATACAAACACTGAAAGAGAGGCAAGACAGACCAGCATCATTTAGCCACTTCTCCAGCAAAGGTTTGAGCTTGCACATGTTCTTGAAGCTTAAGTTCAATGCCTCGAAGCGTGAGATCGTGGTCTGGCTAAAGTCATTCCCGTATAGTTTTCCCATAGCAAAGCCAACGTCCCCCTAATGGTTAAATGTACAGAGATGATTTAGCATGTCAAAATGTGAGAACATCAAAAACAGCAAACATAAAAAAAATTAACAATTTACTACAGAGTACCTGAGTAAAGCCCAATTTGATCCTTCTCTGTTTAAAGGCCTTGGCAAACTGCTCTAGCTCTTCCAGTTCGCTGGCCTCCTCCACCAGAGGAACATCCACCCGCTTTGTTGCGGGTGCTGCAGCAGATGGCATGGCAGCTATTTTCCGTGTAGGTGTTGCTGCCTATGAAGAATGTAAGATACAAACTATCGGGGGGATTTTTTTGTTTACAAAAATACATTTTTTGGGACTCAAACATCTATTACACTAAATATTTAGTTTAGCACTCTGTTTTGTAGGTTGTGTGCTAATTGACACTGTTTCTGTCCGCTCAATCAAACTAATTATTCACACACAATCTAAGACACCAATCATAAATGTTTGTTTGCTGTAGCAGTTGCTTATATTATACCAATGTTTTCACCCCTTGTTGCATAGTTTCTATTCCTTCAGCTGTTCCTGGCTGGAATCTCAGCCTTATAGTAACATTAACTACTTGTCTGCATGTGTAAATGTGCAAATTACTTTTAAACTATAACTTAGTATTTTTTTATTTTTATGCTTTTATAGTGCGTGATTGCCACTGCCAGTAGTGCATGTGACATCACAGACCTAAACAACGTTTTTCTGTGAAGGAAGATAACACATCTCAAAGTGTAAAACCAAGATAAAGAACACAGTTCATCTTTGTTCACAGTCAGCAAGGCTTTTTATACAAATACATACACTGAACATAAGAGGCAGTGGAATCAGTAGTTCAGACCTGTGTAGTTATTGCAATGCTCGACTGAGGCTGCAGGATGTGGGCTTGACTTTGAGGTAGTTGTGTTAAAAGATTCTGGGCTTGAAGGCCTTGAAAAAGTCCTGAAAACCAGAATGATAAGAGACCGTAACGAGACATTAATTATAATAAAGATTGATCATAAGACAAATCAAAATTACAACAAAAGATCAAGTAATTTTAGGACAGTGATGATCAACCTTAAATGCTGGAGGAAAGATTTCACAATTTTACTTGAAAAAAACCCTGTGACATTTGTTTATGTGCGCGGTCAGATTTCTCTGGCACTTTCCAGACTGTCAATACAAATATTTGTCCCAAATAAAACCAGTCATGTCTCACAGTGTTGTGTGTGAGCTTATACCAGTTTGGCCTTGAGGTGAAGGAGAAATAATGAACTGAGCAGGTTGGAGTTGTCCCGGCTGCACCAGCACAAACTGCTGCAGGTTTAGGCCAGTGGGCTGCAGCTGCTAAAGGAAACCCAAAAATACACCAAATGAAAAACAACAACAAGGAAAAAGGAAATGAATAAAAGATAGACAATATTATATAAGGCGGCGCGGTGGCGTAGTGGATAGCACAGTCGCCTCACAACAAGAAGGTCCCGGGTTCGAATTCCGGGCTGGGATCTTTCTGTGCGGAGTTTGCATGTTCTCCCTCGCGCTTGCGTGAGTTTCCTACGGGTGCTCTGGTGTCCTCCCACAGTCCAAAAACATGCAGATTAGGTGGATTGGTGATTGTAAACCCGTCCAGGGTGTACCCCTGCCTCTCTCCCTATGTGTGCTGGGATAGGCGCAGCTGACCACCGTGACCCCGGATTCAGGAATAAGCGAGTAAGAAGATGAATGAATGAATGAATGATTATATAATAATATTATTCTGTCAGTAAATGTGGGCGGTACGACTGTATGCATACGCAGTGTGCAAACAGGGCTCACATAATAGCCAGACTTCCTGATGCCATTGTGTATTCTACTTGGATTACCAAGCTATAAATCCACCCTGTCTGTCGAGATCTCAATAGAATAAAAAATATATTTTTACGCTCTAGAATTCACTCAAATATAGTAATTATACTGCATGTAATTTTTGTGCATGAGGGAGCCCCTATTATGTGGGGTATTAAAAATCATGTTAAATGGCATGCTCACTTTGACTAATCATTTATAATCCACATTGTAAATTGTGTACAAGGTATGGCGATAGTGATTTTACAGATCAGTTGTGCACCAAATCTTACTCCTGTCAGTCATTACTATCCTCACATAACAAAAACACAAAATTCTACATTAAAAACATATATTTTTAAAATTCAGGCTAATCAAAAAAACAAATTGGGCTACAAAAAATGTAAGCATGTCTTTCTGAAGGACTACAAGGAATATAAAAAATCTTGCAGAACTTATAATAGACAACATTGCAAATTGACTCCATCTGCTGATCTGACTTGTTCGAGTAACAATCACATCACAGATCAGCAGCAGAAGTCAAATTTTATTTACTGAATTAGATATTCATTAGGTTATGTTAGAACACAAGCAGAATGGTACCAAGGATGCTCACTCATGTCAACTAACTGGTGCGGATGTTTACTCGCTGTCACAACCCTACTGTTCACAACCCTCTATCTACGGTTAAATTTTATTCAGGTCTGTTCAATTATTTGTTGTTCTTACGGGTGCAATCTGTATAGGCTGAGAGAGGGGGATCTGGGTGATGGGTGTAGCAGCAGAAGCAGAGAGGTTTGCCCCAGTGGTGTTGCTCTGCTGGCCTGCAGACTGCTGCTGCACAGCAGCTGCAAGGATCTGCTGAGCCTGCTGCAGAAACAACTGCTGTTGCTGTTGTGCTGAACTCAGACTCAACTACACAGAGACACACACACACACACACACAAGTTTCATTACAAACATTTAGAATAAACTCTTAGATAAATCATAAATGCAGCATCATCTTAGGAAACCATGAAGGGGAAACTATTTTGGTAGAAATAAGTGATTTATTTTATTTAAATAATTATGTAGCCAAAAAAAGTGTAGACAGTCATTTATTACAGATGAATATTTGAATAAAATATTTGGTTGTGAATAATTTACATACAAAAAACAAAGGAAAAGGGGGTTGAGAGTCAGCGAGACAGAGAGAGAGAATCTCTTCTGTATGAAAGGAAAATCATCTATTTTGTCTATTATTCTTATTTTTAATTATCTCTGTATAGTAGAGTAGTATCTCTGTATATCAACTGAAGACCACTGTTGCCTGGTGCTGTTTGTTAGAGGTTTATCTGATGTACACACACACACACACACATCATAGTAAAACACTACTGTTAGCGCCAGATGTGTGTAGATGGAAGTTTAAATAAAACACACTTTCCTAACAATCCAATCTTCTGATTTCAAGCTTTTTGTCTTTATTGAAGAATAAGCTATCCTAAAAATACTATTGGCAGACACTGAGCACATGGGCCTCAGAGAACTGGAACATTAGACTGACTCTTACATTGTTAAACAAGTTTAAGCTTTTAACATATACAACATGATTACTGATCTCACGAATCTGGGACAGAATATTGTCGTCACTGATTTTACTGAGTTTATGCAAATGAGGGCATTATAGAGTGTAAATACATTCTGCACAGATTTGCATATTCTCCTCCACTCATTTTTAAACGACGGCAGTAACGTTTAATTAACATAATATTATTACTGCTGGAGCTCATTTTCAAGACTTAATGAGTAAAATGGAGAAAACTGCACAGACTTGTCCTCATAGATTTTTTTTACAACAGGAGACAGGGGTTTATAGCCCCCCAGTTTGCCTCCTAATTCTAGAACAAATTTAACACTGAAAATAGCCAGTATGTATGTGTGTGTGTGTGTGTGTGTGTGTGTGTGTGTGTGTGTGTGTGAGAAAATATGTTTGGGTGGAAATATCCATTACTTGCTGGAGCAAGGCTTGTGCTTGCATGTTGCTGATTGCACTTGTTACTTGTCCATTTGGTTTCTGCTGCAAGTCCAGCCCATTCGTTTGAGCCGCTAGAAAAGAACAGGAGGAAAGGAAAAAGCTTTTACTTGCATTCTTCATTGACCACAAATGAAATCATACACGCTTTTTTTTTTTTTTTTTTTTAAATACCTTGAACTGCATTTATTCCATTCTCCATGGCAGATTTACTTGATTCTGTACTTGTGGAATCTGAAAAATGAAATCACAAAAATCTCCTCATTTGACTACATAACCTAGTCGACACAACAGGTTTCTGTTTAATATGAACCACTTTTGAGTCCGTTTCCCTGTTCTACTTCTAATGCACGACTGTTAGATATAGTTGTTCTGTGATTGTTGTCGGATCATGTAGTATTATGTAGAAGTGGCGGAGGCGGCTTGGTGGTTAAGTTGTTGGACTAATACCAGAAAGACGGGTGTTCGATTCCCAGCACGACCAATCCACCATTATGAGCCCCTGAGCAAGGCCCTTAACCACCAAATGTTCAGTTGTAAGTCACTCTGAATAAGGCAACTGCCAAATGCTGTAATTGTTAAAACCACAATTTATAAAAAGGATTATCTTGACTGAATCTTATCACATTATTTCTTCAATATCATGTTGATTACGGTAGATTAACAGTGCTCCAGGTTTCACATGACACCCACAAATCGCTTGTCAACACAAAATAATAGATACAAATGCAGACACTTACCAGAAACTCTCAAGACCATGAGCTTTAGCAGAAAATATTCAAGCATCAAAAGTCACATGTAACAAAAACTAAACTACCAATTCACCAACAATAAAAAAAAGATAAGCCGGCAGAGCTTTTCTGGCTCCTGCTTGTCGCACAGACTTGATATGTCCAATTAAAACTAGGACTGAAACAAAGACTGCGACTGCATCGCTAGCATCCATAAAGAAAAGTAATCAGTATTCAGCTGATTAAAGCTGTATGCAAATACCCAGTTTCGAACCTCATTAGCCAAAAGTGGCTTTGATGGGGAGAGAGGAACTCACCAGGAAGCTCAAAAAAGCTCATAAATATTTATCAGTTCATTAGCATATTAATTGGATAGCTATCCGGGTATGGCAGGCATGACTGCTAGGTAAAAGTAAAAGCCAAATTACTGCCAGTGTGTGACTGCTTTAATTAAGAAGAAAGTGAGGAAACACCCCCCTACGATTTATTCTCAGACATTACAATGAAGGAATGTCAGTTAGCTGTGGCAAGGCTCAAAACAACACAAAAAAACCCACAGACTTAGCGGTTTACATGCACAAGTATTACACAGGATCATTCGGGGTCACAGCGGTCTGCTGGCGCCTATAGCTCACATAGGGCGAGAAGCAGGGGTACATCCTGGATGGGTCGCCAGTCCATCGCAGGGCAACACATGGAAAAACACCCATGCACTCCTATGGACAATTTAGAATCACCAATCCACCTAATCTGCATGTAACTTGACCGTGAAAGGAAACCAGGGTACATGGAGGAAACTGTGTGCGAAGAACATACAAACTCCGCACAGAAAGATCCCCAGCCCGTGAATCAAACCCAGGACCTTCTTGTTGTGAGGCGACTGTGCTAACCACTACGCCACCCAGCACACAATTTCAGATCACAAAGAAGATGGAAAGTCCAGGCAGTCAAAACATCACCATACCTACTTAAAGCTAGACGTTGGGTCCCTGAGGAAGGATGGATGAATGCACTACCAAGTCTGGATATTTGGCTAAAGTCCCAATCGATAAGCCCTGAGGTCTTCCACAATGTTTAGAAACTTTAGAAAAGCACACTTTAATGGCAGTATTGGTAGCCGATGTGATCATATTTTCATCTTTGAATGAGAAAATGTTTAGGTATAACCTGGTTGTTTTAACGTCAGACTCAACGCGATCAAACATTCTCATGCCACAGTAGGATCCACAGTAACTGAGAAGATAAGGATGTAAAGGGTATATGCCTTTGACAGATTATCTAATTTAACATAACATTTTAAAAATAAAATAAACGCTTGATGTAAACAATTATCTACATGCACAATTCAAGGTGGAATAAATCAGTTAATGACCACAAATGAGCACAAACCAAGAGAAAAAGAGAAAAATTTCAAATCCTAAACCAGAAATTTCTATTGTCACCTAGGTCTCATTTGCACCTGGCTTTAACATCAGCCCTGAGCGATCGGCTCAGATAGCCGAGACGCACAGAGACGCCTCGCCATGCACACCTGGCATTATGAATGAGTCTCCAGTGACCGCAAGTGATCGGATTTCAAACACTGTCTTCAGCAAAGATCAGACTTCCACTGCATTTATTACCTGACTATAATATATTCAGTGTTAAGCCTAGTAGTTAAGGTGTTGGACTAATATATGAAAGACCAGGGTTCGAATCCCACCTCCACCAAGCAACCACTGTAGGCCCTTGAGCAAGGCCCTTAACCCACAAGTGCTCAGTTGTAAAAAAGAGACCAAATGTAAGTCGCTCTGGATAAGAGTGTCTGCCAAATACCAACACTAACTTAAAAATATGCAACTGTTTGCAAATAAAACTTAATGAAATAAGTAAGTGAACTCATTACAATTGCTGTAGTTTTAAAATAAAACGAATAAATTAGACATGGTCTATTTCATGCTTAGGCAAGCTATAACATAAGGAAATGTAGCTGTGTTTTTTGTTGTATTGAAATTGTTTTTGTACTGTATGCCAAAATCATTTATCTTCAAAGTACAAGTGTTTCATTGGCTGCTGTTCTTCATCTTCCCACACACACACGCACGCACGCACGCACGCACGCACGCACGCACACACGGCAGTTTTGCCTTAAGGAAAATGTGTCTGATTCTCAATCAAGGAAGTTTGCTATGACAAGAGTCTGTGCTCAAAGCAAGATCCTGACTATACATGATATTATATACAGCTTTAAACATTTTCCCCCAATTATAAAGATTAAGGAGTATACTGATTTATGGCCATTCAGGGTGATCCCGCTTCGATTTGTTTCCTTTCCAGCCCAACCCTCCCTCTCCATCTTCCTCATTTCGTTCCTTCTTTCAGACACCCACTATTACAATCAATTTAACACTACTTTGCATTTTCATTCCGTTTTACGCAGCCTTTTTTTTTTTTTATTTGCAGTACATGAAAAAGCTGATGACATGGTTGCCATATATAAAAACACCCATTTAATACACTTAAGGAAAAAAAACCCCCCAGCAATCCTATTCTATATTTGCAGTCATCTTTAATAATTGGGTTTGTTTAAATAACTAACCTATCAAGCCTTTATTCCACCGAACTGAATTTAAAGCTTCCCAAATAAACAGGATAATTCCCAATCTGGCAACCCTGTCTGAACTATATCCTAACGGGTGCCCATCAATGTGTGGGGAGAACATTCTGATTGGACAAATATTTATTATTCTTACGCTTTCCACAGAATGGGAGGAGTGAAAAGGAGAAGACAATGCCACTTTCTACAGAATATAATGCATTTAGATCCCCTCAATTAATGATTGATGTACAAAATAATTATTGATAAATTTGTTCATGCCAATTTAGAACGGCAGCACCATTAAAGCAGATTACATTAAGTCTTAATCAGGAAATTGGGCCAGAGGGATTTGAGCATCTGGCTTATAAGAAAAATGGAGTAACCACAAGAAAAAGGTTGTTTTCTAATCCCTTCAGTCATACCGACAAAACATTACAAATTAAAATGTTCATTTTTTAGCTCTTCATATATTTTGTATCTATGATACAGCAGAGCTTAACTTGAACTTGACCCTGACATGTGTCTGGCATTGTAATAACTTTTTTCTTCAGCAATGTAAAAACTTTAAACCCGGAGACAATGATGCAGGGCATGTCTGAGCCAGCCAGCAACCAACACAAAGGTTAGAAATTTCCCACTAATTTGAAGCAGAGAGTGAATTCTCACAGTCCATGAGAAAGCAAACAAGTTTATTTAAAAGGTTTTAGGGCCAAATACTTTACACTGAACCTTAACTCGCATCAGACAAAATGTACATTGGTAATATTAGTTAGGCTCTTTTATCCAGCCCAATATAAAACCTTCTTAGACTAACAATTAATTAACTGAGTGAATGAGTGCATTTATATTATCTTACTCTTGTAGGATTGCTATGAAATACCTTTACAAAATGTTAGGCTTAACATAAGATTCATAGTTCACACTTTAAAAGGAATTTCAGCTAACAGAACATGTGCAAGCCTACTAACGAATACGAATGAAGGGTTTGGATCTGCTTATGAATATTCATTAGCAGTGGGTAGCGGGAGAATCAGAAAAGCTACTTTATGCCTGCTTTTTAGTCATGCACAGACACGACTTAAAGAACAAAAACCACTTGATATGCATTTCAAACACTTGAAAATTAATTTATGAAAGCAAAAAGCAGCGACTAGATTATTTAACTTCTCATCCAGATTTCACTTAAAATAAAACAGACCAACTTCTATTTATACTTAACTGGATTAAGTTTCCAGCATTTTATTAAAAAACCTCTTAAATAGACATTTGAAATTCAACAGAAACTACTTTATGGTCTCAAAACATCTCCACACATATATAAACATACACACACCCATCAAAACACAATGAATATTCAGAACATGCAAACTGGACTCGTGTGTTGCTCTGAAAATATGTTCACCATTTTCACCACGCTCCATAACTAATATCAGGGCCTGATTTTAATGCTCTTTACAATAGATCTACACAAACATGGGAATGGAGATGAAGCCAAAAGGGCTTAAAAATCAACCTTAATCATCACAAAAGCAAAATGAATTCCAAGAACAAGAAGAAACGGAAAATGTGGACACAGTGGCGGCATTAAATAAACAGAATATGCAATACAATAATTACTGCTTTAAAAGCCATTAATTATTAACTGACTTTTCTTTAGTGAATGAAAAAGAACACTACAGCCCGTGTGTGTAAATATACATGACCTTTTTGCCTATGGCCATCAAACTATAGATTTTAATGACTGACTATAAACTAAACATTTGCAAAACGTTTCCATACAATAACTATCATTATAATCTCGGACTTTTTGTTGCCACCTGCTTCAGTGTTGCAAAATGTAACGTTTATGGTATGTATGTGCATCATTTATTTCTAATTCCTGTTTTATGTGACCCGTGTACGGGTTCCTGTAACTTACTTTTTCTAAGGATATTAATAAAGTTGTTGGTTGCTTGCTTGGTGGAGGTAGATTCGAACCCCGGGCTTTCCGGTATTGGTCCAACACCTTCACCACTAGGCTACCACTTCTAAGAAATTGCACAATAATTGTGCCATCAACAGATTCAGGTTATAATAATATTTACAAAAAGGAACAGGACGCGGTCGGTGTGTGTGTGTGTGTGTGTGTTCCAACGCAAACAATGAACTGTTTTAAAAATAATATAGTTCGTAAATACACACAGCGTGTTAAAATAAACAATATTGAACCAAGTTTAATATAAATATAAACTTTTGAAACGGTTTATGTAAATCTGGTTTAAGTTAATTATTGTGTGAAAAGAAAAACTCCAACAATAATAATAACTTAGAAATTTAGTGCAAAATAAACTAAATATACATTAACTATTTCAAACGGGAGAATTATAACTGATTTACTTTGAGTTGTGTGACTTGAGGTAAATGTTAGCATCTCGGCTATTTCGTCTCCATAGCTTCACAAAGCAGCGTGCTAAGCTATCAGTTTCAAAAACCGCTTTTATTATTACTTCTTTATGCTAACTTAATAATTACTCGCATATAATACAAAAAACTTAGCTGTATTACATATTCCGTCCGTAAATACTTATGCAAATAAATACGTTAATTCGAACAATTATTTTTTTTTAAAATCAAGAGTTTTGTGCGTGTGTAGCTTACTACGCTAATGTAACTTGCTAGCTAAAGTAGCGGGGGAATGAAATGGTTGTTAAAATAGTAAGAAAGTCCAAAACAACGTTGCTGGTATCAGTGGATGTTAAAAAAAATATGCACGTGTGTTCCTCACTATTGCTCAGTCGTGGAAGAATATGCTAGGAAAGGAAAATGATTATGAATATGTAAAATTGAATGATTACCTGCTCTCAAGCGCTCATCTTGACTCGCTGAGCCTCGGGCCGCCATTTTGAATATTTAGTACAAGTCACAACCCATCCCGATAAACACACAGAGGGAAGTTGGCGAAGCCGCCACCCCCCAAGCATGGAGCAGGGACAGGTTCCTCCTCACTAACAAACACACGCTGTGATATATCACACAATTAAACACATAGATCAGCAATTTAACAGCTTTTCCTTAAATTATAAAAACAACAACAACATTTTTCATCATTATGTTTCGATTCTGTGCGGTGTTTGCCTGTTCTCACCGCGTTTGCGAGGGTTTCCTCTGGGTACTCCAGTTTCTGCCCCCGACTAGGTCCATTGGTGATTCTAAAAAACAAAAACAAAAAATAAAACTATTCATAACAGTGATTATGTGTGTTGTTCACTAGGAAAAAAAATGATATGGGAATCAAAATGTATGGGCAGAAATTGGAGCAGGTCAAGTCCTTTAAATTTTTGGGGATGTGGTTTGATACAAGATTAATATGGAGTGATCATGTTAATAAGATTGTAAATAGATGCAAAACGGTAATAAAAGTAATGAGATGCCTTACCGGGAACTAGATGGGGAGCCAGTAGAAACGGGTTGAGAAATATTTATGTAGCGTTGATTTGATCAATGCTAGATTATGGGTTTCATTTATGGGAGGGCTTCTAAATCTGTTCTGGGAAAAATAGAATGCATACATGGTCAGGTATTAAGGGTGTGTAGTGGAACTTATAATACCACTCCAATTGCAGCACTTCATGTGGAAGCGGGAGAAATACCCTTTCAGTTGAGGAGGAAACAACTTATGATGAATTACTGGATCCGTTTACAAAGCCAGTCAGTAAGTAGAAATCCAACAAAAAAGTTATTGGTTCATGTTGGGAATATGGAAAGGGTAAAGCAATATTTTTTGGATGGAACAGTATGGAAGTAGCTAAAGAGATGAAATGAAATAATAAAAAATTTAATGAGGCAGCAAACACCCCGCCATGGTTATTTTTATAAGCGATGGTGGATCTGGAATTACTTGACAATAGTAAGAAATATCGGAATATCACCAATATATCTAGACTGATAGAAGATAAAATTCTGACAGACTATAAGGATTACACAGCAATATATACAGATGGATCCAAAAACCTGGACACAGGATAGGACTGGTTTTGGTATTTTTGTACCGGAAAAGGGCATTTCAATAAAGGAAAGAACTACGGATCACTTGGCAATATACACAGTAGA
>JAOTRA010000020.1:1113604-1125113 GCA_026260255.1 Pseudolaguvia tuberculata
TGTGTGTGTGTGTGTGTGTGTGTGTGTGTGTGTGTGTGTGTGTGTGTGTGTGTGTGTGTGTGTGTGTGTGTGGTGGTGGTGGAGGGGGTTGTTTGTCTATGTGTGGCCCTGCAATGTACAAGGATGTATCCCTGCCTCTTGCCCTATATGTGTTGGAATAGGCTCCAGCAAAAATGTTTTTAGCTATGAAATAAAAATAAAAAAAATGTTCCCCCCGCACTTGCGTGGGTTTCCTTCAGGTACTCAGGTTTTCTCCCACAATCCAAAAATATGTACATTATGTTGATTGGTGATTCTAAAGTGCCCATTTGGTTGTTCAACTATGTGTAGCCCTTTGATGGTCTGGCGACCTTTCCAGTGTGTACCCCTGCCTCTCACCCTATACGCAATGGGAGCAGACCCTCGTGACCCTGAATTAGGATAGAATTAATAAACGAATTGAAAGAGGAATGAATAAATGTAATCTACCACTAATCTAATTGTTTGGGGGGTTTTTAAAAAAAAGGACAGACTGGAGCATTGACCTACAGGAGGATCAACCATTGCTAAGTTTTGAGTTAGTCTATGAGAGCAATCAACACACACAATGAAATGAATAGTGTCATTCACAACCCAGACATCAAAACTATTCAGAAAGAAAACTGAAAACAGTTTATATGGTTGCAGACCCAGACTCTACATTACAAAGAGGGTGAAAGGCTACCAAACCATAAAGACATCAAAGGCACTAAAGAGGATTTCTCAGACAACAGCCAACCTGCACCAACTTGCCTCTGATACAATAGACACAGTAGACAAACAAACTCGCTAGCTAACACCGCGTGGCCACAACTTTAATGGTGATTCAATGCGGATTTCTTTAGTTGTCATCGCACTTGTGTTTTCTCCAGGTACTCTGGTTTCCTCTCACGGGGTAAAAACATGTATTTTGTGTGATTGTTTGTCTATGTGTGGCCCTACGATGGACTAGTGACCTGTCCAGGTTGAACCTCTACCTCTAGCCCTATTTGTGCTGGGATAGGCTCCAGACCCCGTGAACCAGAATTAGAGAAAAAGCAGTTTAGAGGATGACTTACTGACTACAGAAAAATATATTTGTTAAAAAAATATTGTCTCTATTGAACTCCCAGCAGCCTTTGCTGACCACAAGCAGGGCACAGACAAGACTACAATACCAAACATGCATGTTTTGCGATCAATGTGGCCCTAGCTACTGATTACACACAGGTGTTTCTCTAAACCAAACATTAGAAAGAGAATGGAGTTGCGGTTTTTCAAGTTTAAGGAATGGGGTAGAGTTTAATTCTATCTGGCAACCCTGTCAGATTCACATATGGTGGAAAAAAAACCCAGCGCAAAATCTGAATTTCACACTGGATTTGACTAATGATGGGAAGGTCGGCTCTTTTTACTGACTCGGACTAAAAGGAACAAATTATTTTCCAAATCATTTGGTTCGATTAGTTTCCTAACACACGTCATACTTCCCCCAACCTTCAGCACACTACAGACAATACAAAACTATCAATCTATAAGAAACATTAGCGGACAAACACGTGCGATTTCCAACATCTTCTTCCAGAATGATTCCCATTGTTACTATTGGATGAAGCTCCAGTCTTTTATTAAGACCTTCCAGTCCAATGTTGTGTTTGAATGTGAGATATCTCTTCATTCAGCTCCAACAGTATTAGTGAGATCAGACACTAATGTCAGGAAAGGAGGTCTGGGGTGGGTCAGTCACCATTCCAGTTCATCCCAAAGGGGTTCTGTTCGGTTTTGTGCTCAGGGTCATTGTCATGCTGGAACAGTATTGGAGTCTCTTAGTTCCAGTGAAGGAAGAATGTAACGCTACAAACCTACAACAAACATTCTAGACCAACTGTGGGCTTCCAGATTTGTATTAACACATAGGGATCTGATGTTCAGGTGTCCACAAACCTTTGGCAATTTAGTATATTAAACAAGTATTAGTCTTGTTTTTTTTTTTTTTTAATGTGTTTGCCATTATTGATAGGACAGAGAGAGAGGGGAGTGAAGAAGTGGAGAGAGTCAGGGGGCAGGACAAGAAGCAATCTAAGCTGGAATCAAACCCGTCTCGCCGTAGCTCGTTATACTTATACACCTTTAAATAATTAATACCTTTATTATTACTTAAGTCTAATTTAATTTTATTTTGTATAATATAATGTAATTTTTCTTATAAATAAAAAATAGCTACTTTACCCACTTCGGCTACATGCTAGTATAAATGTTGTGTAAAGTGTTTTACTTTTCCCCGATGAAGATATTGGGCCAGACTTCATCTACAGGGTTCACCGGTGCCTCCAGACGATCCTGAACCAGAGCTCTTTGGATGTCCAGAACACAGGGTGTGTTATAGGGGCTGTTGTCATCAATCATGTCCTTAACACGATTGTAAAGGTCCTCCACCATTAGCTGCTCGGCTTTCTCCAGCATGCTCTCTGGGGTGGAGGGCACCTTTAGGTCTTTGGGTTTCAGTTCTGTAAAGTCAAAATCAGATATTTGAAGATCTACAAAAATTCTGACCTGCTGAATAACCTCTGATGATACAACCAAATTTATTCATCTTATTACATATATTATTATTATAACAATACTAGATACTTTGCTATGGGCCAACCTTCATGAATGATCTGTTTTGCAGCGATAGCTGAAGAAAGGTGAATGGGTTCCATAAATATACTCTCTGCATCCGAGCCAGAGATCATAGAGAAGCGGTCGGAAAAAGACGAAAAACGGTTCGACGTCATTGACAAGCTGGAAGAAAAAAAACCATAATGGAAAGTAAAGACAATGTGTGTAACATCTATATAAAATTATCCAGAGGCTCACTATCTTTATGAAAGCACTCCAAAGAATAATCAATACCCCCCCAAAAAAAAATCACTGGATGCTCGCTAAGCATTGCTCAATCCCATAATCTCTCTACAGCCAAAAACATCATTAATGACATATCTTTCCCTGGACATTACATGTTTGATCTTCTGATGGTTTCCATAATTGCAAGGTGATTAACAAGTGATAGTGGTGGTATTAAGAGGTGTATGAGTAGTGTATGTCACTGGAATACAATGACCATAAAGACATCCAATCTCAAGAATCAGCTGAGGAGGCAACATCCCATGTGTAACGTTACACAGACGTTAGATCACTCGCTTAGAATACTCTATTATCCAGAGGGCCACCATCTTTAATAAAGCACTCCAAAGAATAATCAACACAATCCAAAAAAATTACTGGACGCTCACTACCCTCTATAAAAAGCATAGCTCACTCAAAGCTCACTATCTCTCTAGGGCCAAAAACATTATTAAAGATATGATCCCATCCTGGACATGTTTGATGGTTTTCCACTGCAGTGTGATAGTCAATAGCTGTCATTCAGTTACACTGTACGTACCCCAGACATTACAACCCCCCCCCCCTCCCCCCAATAATTTTGAGATTAAATTGTTTATCAATTTTAAGACGATCACCTTGGAGAAGGACTTCGGAGGTAGTGGGACTGAATATCTTTGACTTTTGAAGCTTCATCCTCATCTGGAACCTTTTGATCCTCATCTGTGGTGGAGTCATGGGCTGAGGCCATGCTGAGCCAGTCCTCGGTTTGAACTGATGCAGGTTCTCTTGTTTTCTGCACCAGGAAACATAAGAGGAGAATTATATAAAAGGTATGCACTTTTTCATCTCCGCTTTTTATTGTCGGTTAACTTTCCATTTGTCAGTGTCTGTGTTTGTATTCTTATTAATGTCCCTTTATGTCCTGCACTTGTCCTGTGTCTGCACTTATTTTATCTTGTATGTAGCACCCTGGACCCAGAGAAACGTTAATTCATTTCACTGTATATACTTCACCGTCATAAGTCATGGATGAAATGACAATTAAACTTCTTTGACTTTGACTGTCACAAGTCCCAGGTTCGATTCATGGACAAGGGATCTTTCTCTGCAACATTTGCCAGTTTTCCGCCTGCTAAAGAAAGATTTCTCTGGGTACTCTGGTTTCCACCCACAATATAAAACATGTACATGTGCACATGGTTGGTGATTCTAAATTGCTCATGGAGGTGTGTGTCTGGTGGTTCAAATATTTGTGATAGACTGGCAACTCCTGCCTTTCGCATTATGTGTGCTGGGATAATTTCCAGCAGACCCATGTGACCCCAGATTAGGGATAAAGAAGAATGAATGAATGATGTTATGATGAACTTTTTTAACAAACATCTAAATGCTAGCCTGTTACCATAATCTAATTAAACTGGAACAATAGATCGATTTATTTGCTGTCAGATTTTCTGACTCAAAAATTTTAATTCACATATAAAATAAAATTAATGAAAAAATGTAAAAAGATCAATAGAGAATCTAACTCAGCTGAACAGGAAACGGAACCAAACTAAGCAGAACAAAACAGAATAAAACATCAAACAGAATCATTCATTCATTCATTCATTCATTCATTCATTCATTCATTCATCTTCTTACAGTGCATCCCAGCGTACATAGGGCGAGAGGCAGTTCGCCAATCCATCGCAGGGCACACATAGACGAACAACCTCTCTCACACACACAATCACTCCTATGGGTAATTTTAACTCACCAATCAACCTAATGTTCATGTTTTTGGACGGTGGGAGGAAACCGGGGTACCCAGAGGAAAGCCACGCAAGCGCGGTGACAACATGCAAACTCCGCACAGAAAGATACCCAGCCTGGGAATCGAACCCGGGACCTGGGAATCGAACCTTGTGGTGAGATCACTGTGCTAAACACTACGCCATTGTGCCGCCATCAAACAAAAGAAAACAATAAAACAAAAGTGATCATAGAACACAACAAACAGAAAGAAACAAAACACAAAACCAAAACAAATGAAAAAAAACAAAAACAAAATAAAAACAAACAAAACAGAAATGAACAGAAAACAAACAAAACCAAAACAAAACAAACCAAAGTGTCACACACTTAAAACAGAGATCAAAGAAAACAAAAAGATCAAAGAAAACAAAAAGATCAAAGTAAACCTAAGTATGGTTTCACTCAATGCTTTGCTGGCCTGTGTTTGTGTTCCTAATGTGATGTAATAATTTCGAACCCGTGTGTAAACCAGTCAATAACAGAGTTGAATTACTTTTACACACCAGAATAAAAACAAGCTTCGGATTCTCATTTAAACAAACAGTATTTCTCTCAGAGGCTAAATCAGGTTTTAGTACTTTATTTAGTTTAGATTATTTTATGTTTAGTTTTTCTTAAATCAACAAATAAAACTAGGATTTTGTATTTTTTTAACCCGAATGTTTTATGAGACTTGAATTAATAGGGTTTGAGTTGTATTCTTTTTCTTTTTAGTGTTGCAAGTAAAAGATTAAAGTTGGATGAAATGACTTTGTATCCTCGGTTGGGTTCTGTTGTGTGTTTGTAAGAGTGCATAAGTTTTAGTGTCTATAAATAGAACAAGGACAGCTGAAAGAACTTCACTGGATCTCACAGAACAGAATAAAGTTTCACATAAAGAGAAATACAGTCAACACATTCGGCCTCTTCATGGTGAAATTACATCCCATAATATCCTTTCAAATCTTAGATAAATGTTGATCTCTTACCTGAGGAGAGGGTAAGCTGTCTGAGGCTGTCGTGTCGGTGGACTGGGAGACTGGTGGACTGGGAGAAAGGCCACTAGTGGATGTGGATCTAAAATTAGAAATTCTCTAACCAAGAAGACTGACAGCCACTTACTGTCTCACAGCTTCACTCAGACCTGCTGTGTGTGTGTGTGTGTGTGTGTGTGTGTGTGTGTGTGTGTTTTAAAAATGAGGTAGGGGGCAGATAAGGGGGTAGAGGCATTAGGATGAATGGAAGGGCCAACACATTGCAGGCACACAAAACAAGGCTCCCAGAGATGTGTTTGTTTTATTGTTGGTAACAGGGGGCTCAACATTCACATTCATTCATAGAGTTAATGAATTTAGATTAGATCAGATTAGATTTGGAGGTTATTGTGTAAATGAACCATTAAATCAGAGGCTTCCAACAGAGAGGTCCGGCCCACACAGTGGAATGCAGTCTGGTTTAGCTACCAAAACACATCTGTACAGCTGAATTAGAATTTTGACCCCGGTAGTGGCTGATGGTGGAGAAAAATTAACTTGGTATCAGACAAGGTTTTTTAAGTTGTTCTGTTTTTAATGTTGTTATATTGTGTTTATTTTAATATTAATAGTTACTGCCACATGGGGGCCTCGGTGAGCTCTGTGTGGGGATGTATGAAAAATGTTATGAAAAAAGGGTCTTTACACCTCATCTCATTGATACACTCCCTCCACTGGCTCTCAATAGCAACATCCTCCTACCACTGAGCATCCTCCTACCATTCCGGGGTAAACCCTCCTGCCTTTTGTCTTTTCAGAGAGCTGGGATAGGCTCCAGCAAAAATACACAGGGATCGAAGATGAATGAGGACACACTGTAACCTTTGCTGTGGTAAAGATAGCAATGAACAGAAACACTAAATTCACATGTTTTTCAAAGATAATAAGTTCATTCATTCATTCATTCATTCATTCATTAACCCATTTATTCCCACACATAGGGTATATGGCAAAGGTACACCCTGGACAGTTCGCCAGCTATTGCAGGGCCACTTATAATCAAACAACCACACACACGAGTCACTTTAGGGTGGTGCAGTGGTCCCAGGTTCGATTCTCGGATCAGGCCTAAGTGTGCTGGGATAGGCTCCAGAAAACTCCTGTGATCCCGGATCAGGGAATAAGCGGTTAAAAAGATGAATTAATGAGTCATTTTAATTTCATTTGTTTTTTTCCATTTGAGTTAAATACGTAACAGATCAAATCTCAGTGAAACAAACTATTACAAGTATTAATCAATATAGCTGTAATCCAGACCGTCAACATGGGTTCGAATCACTGTTTAATGCTAAAGGGTTAAAAAACAAAAACAATTTCCTGGCAATTTCCACATTCATGAATTTATTTACAACAGCGAAAATATCAATGCCACAAAGACATAAATACTAAAGTACATAACACACATCTCAATGTTAAATTCATAAACCCTGGATATCATTATAGGATCTTATAGGAAGGTGTGTGTTGTGTGTTCTGTGGTGTGTGTTCTGTGTTGATCATCTTTCATGACATCACAAAAACGACATGAAACCTTACATCTTTGTGTTATTAATAATGTCTGGACCCAAAGCGACAAAAATCTGATCCAATCACGAGTTTCGATAAAAGGCAGTCACAGCTTCATGGTGGTGCAATAAAACGACCAGCTGTTATTTTTTGTATGTAATCTACCCCAAATCATCTAAACCTTGTGTTAATACATAGAGTAAATATTCCACAGGCTTGACCTCTGGGTCACCATTTAACCATAACAATCAATAATTCATTCAACTCTTCAGTAGAAATGATCTTTTCTTCTTTTTCAGACCAGTCTTGTTTAATATTCTCTAAATGCAGCATGAGTGCAAATAAAACAAATCCGTTTTTGTATGTGACCATTAAAAATTACAGTTTTAAAATAATTAAAAAAAAAAATTAATGTAGTGCATAAATCAGTGAATTCCAGTTACATCTTACTTTATTCATTCATTCATTCATTCATCTTCTAACCCACTTATTCCCTAATTCGGGGTCAAGGGGGTCTGCTGGAGCCGATCCCAGCTCACATAGGGCGAAAGGCACTTTGGACATGTCACCAGTCCATCGTAGGGCCACATGATTTTAGGACTGTTGGAGGAAACCACCGCGCCGTTCCGAGTTTATTTATAATTAAAATAATTCAGCCATTTATGTCGACCCGGATTCAGAGATGAAGGGTGTAATACTAATGATTTCCACTAGAGGGGCCCGATCACATAACGCAGCAAAATTAAAACAACGGGAGTGGGCGGGGGATTCGGAACAAGCTAATGAAAGCGCAGGCTCAAATAAAAAAAAAATTTATTTAGGTTTTTCTGTGACGGAGAGTTCGGATCATTTTCCGAAATCGGATCTTTTATTTCGGTTCATTAACGAACGAATCTTTTTCATTTTAGCTAAACTTTATTAAATAATAAAATTTGAAACAAACTTTCAGGTTTGTGTTTTTTTTGTTATCACGTGACTCCACATAAACTTAACCATAATAGAATCGTTTTGTTTCGAGCGTCAAACCCGTCTACGTGTGAAAACAAATCGATTCTTTCCTGATCTCAGACCGAGAATCTTTTATAATGAAAAGAAACATGACTTTCATTTACCTTGCGAAATGCGCATGCGCAATTGAGCGGATTCCGCCCTATGAGTCACATTAAAATTCGCTTAAAATGAATAAATTCTAAAACGTTCAATCATTACACACATGATTTCTTAATCGTAAAGATTAATTTGTGACATAGAAATATATAATTTTAGAATAAAACAACTGTATCTCTGTAAAATAATTGTTTATATAAAAAAATAAAAATACAGTTTGTACAGTATAAAACCATTTCACCTGTGAAGAGTGTCCACCAAAATAGTAAGCCAGACGTGTGTGTGTGTGTGTGTGTGTGTGTGTGTTGCTCAACATGGGAGGACATCTGCTGGTGGAATAACTTCCTCATGAAGGTACATCAAAGTGTCTGAAATGTTTAACTACTTTGATGTTGTCTTTATTTAATCTACTTGGTGCTCCAGAAACAAAAAGATATCTTATCTTTAAAAAAAATAAACACATCCATCTAAAGTATCTAATCGTCCAGGTGTCTCCTAAACACCCTGTCCACACCTTCCCTACTTCCCCACCCGACCCGTGTTATTATTAGTGTCCTCATCACGAACATCAAAAGCAGCATGACGTACGGACGGATTCCATGACCTCACAACAAACAAACAAACAAACACAGCGGATACAGAATAAGCAGAATAAATTAAACTAAACCAAAAAAAAACATTTTTATACATTTTAAAATAAATAAACTACCAGTTAAATGGAATTAAGAACTTTTCTCAAAATGATATTGCAAATAATTTAAAGAATTAAAAAAAAGTAATTGATCACACAGTGCTTTTGTCTCACTTGGAAAACTACATACAGGACAGAATTTATTCCTGGAAAAAAATATTTTTCTAAACACATTTGTTCAGCTGGTGTCACAGATTCACTGCATAGTTTGGATACAGTATTAGAAAGTGCAGAGATACATTCATTCATTCATCTTCTTACCCGCTTATTCCCAAATACAGGGTCACAGGGGTCTGAGAGGCGGGGGTACACCCTGGATGGGTCGCCAGTCCATCTCAGGGCAACACATAGACAAAACAACCATTCACACACACATTCACTCCTATGGACAATTTACAATCACCAATAATCCGGAGGAAACCCACGCAAGCGCGGGGAGAACATGCACAGGTCCCGGCCCAGGATTCGAACTTGGGATTTTCTTGTTGTGAGGCGACCGTGCTATCCACTACGCCACCACGCCGCCCTAAGTGCTCTATATGTGCACTATAAAATATGTACATACTGCCTGGCCAAAAAAAATCTCCACCTGGGTCGAACTATCATAAGATCTGGGGTTGGTCTGCAGTTGGTCAGGTTTAGGTTCATTCAGTAACAGTAAGTGACTAAAGAATGTGGTCACCATTGAGGTTATTCAGTCAATGGATTATTTCTTCCCTGATGGCACGACCATAATTCAAGATGACAATGCCGGGATTAAATCAGGCTTAAATTGTGAAAAAGTGAATCAGTGAGCATGAGACATTATTTTCACACATGGATTGGCTACCACAGAGTCTTGACTTAAACCCTATAGAGAATCTTTAATAAGTTCTGAAGAAGGTTTTGTGCAGCAGTCAGACTCGACCATCATCAATGCAAGATCTTGGTGAAAAATGAATGCAACATTGGATGGAAATTAATTTTCTGACATTGCAGAAGTTTATCGAAACAATGACACAGCCAAATCAAAGCTAAAGGCGCTCCACCCAAATATTACAGTGGGACCCTTTCAGTTTGTGCAGACATTGTGTATTATGTATATTTATATAGGCAGCTACATAAACACCCTGACACCTTGATACTTATTTTTTGGGATTAAACTTATAATTAGTTAACAGTATTAGATGGATATTGGAATGATTAAGTTTTAGTTTGAATACAGGAAAATAATCATTTTATTAATTGTTGATTTATCAAATCTTAATCCAGAACTTTCTCGAATTTTTCTGCTGAGTTAGAGAATTTCTTGTGTTGGAGTTTTTGAAGGACAGAATATTCCCCATTTTAAAACAGATGATTGATGATCGATTAATGTTCTTTTATTAATAAAGTTGACTTTGGGATAAACTGAAGCTCGGAATGACGCATGGAAACGTCAGTTCATTAGAACAATAATGTTGTTGACTCAAGCCCCTGTAACGCTGTATAAACCTTCTGTTATCCACCACATCATTTTTCTGTTTGGATCAGTTTTCTGACTCGTACAGTCACCATCTTATTTAAATTTAGACTCGATTCTGTATTTTTGTGAATTGATTCAGGAATCAATTTAGAGAATCAATCATGATGCGTCAAATATATTTCTCACCCCTACATCATTCTTTTTTAATGGAACTCTGCTTTCATTTCTAAAAAAAAAAAACCTTTTTCAGATAAAAGTCACCAGTACGGAGTATCACAAGGGCTTGGCGATACAATTCAGATCACGATATATTGGTTCACGATAAGAAATATAACTATATAATCGCAATTCTAGCAAAAAACAACAAATACAAAGCCGGGGGCACCCTCATGTTTTTCTGCGACGACGTCCGTATGCGCCAGCAATAACTACAGGAACAAAGGGAGTTTGGACAAGCTTAAATATTACACAGCCCTGCTCTCCATGGATGATTTACATACAAAACATTGATTTATATTAGTATTTGGTCCTTAGACTGAAACATATATATATATAAAAATATATTTACATTTCTTTTATTTATCAGTGATGTAATGATTGTCATTGTCAGATGGTGGCAGCACATATCAGTATATTCTTATATAAATGTAGTTCAGGTATAAAGTGCACAATCTGCCACCTTCAACATACAAGACATATTAGACTTATTAGTCCTCCTGAATTACTCCTAGCGGGTGGGGGGGGGGGCGGCACAGGGAAAGAGGGAGTTTGCTAATAGTGCCCTACAACAGATTGATGACTAGATCTTCTGTCTTATGCACAGTGTTGCTGAGATTAGCTCCAAAGCGACCTTCATCCTCATGACTGAAGAACAATGAAAGAATTCCGTACTTTGCCCTGTTTTGTTCTAACTAGAATCTGTAACCAGATGTTAATTAGGTCTCAGCGGGAACGTGAGCAGACTTCTGTATTTGTTTATATATATATATATCTATATCTATATCTATATCTATATCTATACACACACACACACACACACACACACACACACACACACACACACACACACACACACACACACACACA
>JAOTRA010000020.1:1126818-1141134 GCA_026260255.1 Pseudolaguvia tuberculata
CTCTCTCTCTCTCATTCTTTCGTTCTCACTTCCCCATTCTCCTCTCTCTCTCTCTCTCTCTCTCTCTCTCTCTCTCTCTCTCATTTCGTTCTCGCTTCCCCATTCTCCCCTCTCTCTCTCTCTCTCATTCTTTTGTTCTCGCTTCCCCATTTTCCTTTCACTCTCTCTCTCATTCTTTCGTTCTTGCTTCCCCTTTCTCCTTTCACTTTCTCTGTCTCTCTCTCATTCTTTCGTTCTCGCTTCTCCTCTCTCTCCCACAACAGAATTATCATTAGATAATTAATTTAATTACAAATATAAAAATAGAAAATACAATGATTACCTTCAGTTTGTTCCAAAATTCTAAAATTACAATAACAACTGTATTGAATTTTAATGCTACAAGAAAGAGAGAGCACGAAACACAGAGATTTTCATAAAATTTATTCTTTAGATTTATTTAAATTGTTTTCAGATGTTTTTATTTCTGTTTATTTGTTTTAGCTGAAATGTTTTCCGATGAGCTGTTGACCTTCATCATTTCAACCTTTTCTGTCTTTAGCCTTTGTCTAATCCTTTCTACTGAAGGACATAGTGAAAAGACGTCCTCCCTCATTCCCATCTGTTTGTCCTTCTTCTACAGAAGTGTGTTCGGTTCAGGTGACGGTTCCTCAGACGCAGTACAGCACAGGTCTCTTCGTCCCAGTTACACTACGATGTGACTATTCCACTTCAGCTAGTCTTCAGAACGTGCTGGTCACCTGGCTCTTCAAGTCTTTCTGTAAAGACCCTGTGACGGACTATTACTCCACAGGTGAGGAGTCTGACCATTACATGGAGTAAAAGGGAGGTGTGTTAGACAGGATTCACCTTCATTAGGTCCAGTTATGTGCAAGCAACCCATAATTGCTTAGTTGCTCTGGATAAGAGCAGCTGCCAAATGTTGTAAATGTAAATGACAATTTTTATCTATTCTTGGGGCCCCCTAGTGGCCACCGTGGTCATAAATGGCTCTATTATACGGGATTGTGAAATACGATGTCATTTTTGGTTAAAGATCAATTAAGAATTTTCTGATCACCCTGATCCTAAATACTGCATGTTTTGTTGTATATCTCTAAACATGTATTTCTCTTCAGCCTACCAGGCATCTCTGCAGCTGGGTCAGGACCCGTCCAACGACTGCCCAGACAGCCAACGCACCATCCGGACTGTGGCTCAGAAACATGGTGCCAATGAACCTTCACTGGGTCCCGAATACAGCGGACGCAGAATAACCGTTCAAAACAGTATGTCTGTATTTATGACCTGATGGTAATGAGGAAATGAGAAGAATAGGAGGAATATGCAAAGACTACCAAAAACCACTGATCTGTTAATAAAACTGTAAAAGCGCATTTTTACGCTGGATGCCCTTCCTAAAGCAACTCCCCGATTTATCCGGGGTAGGGACTGACACTAGGGATGCACTGGCTTGTGCAACCCTAACAGCTGGAATTCTTATGGGCGGACTCACCAATTTGCCTAGGACACGTTTCCGAACGCTTGTATTTATTGCTGAGCTTAAAACTTTCTACGTTTCACTTCTTTTCCTTTCTCTCTCTCAGAGGCAGACCTGGTGATCTCAGAGGTCATGTGGTGGGACAACGGTGTCTATGTGTGCTCTGTTGATGCTGCTGGAGATACAAGCGGATATCCGAACAAATATATCAGCCTTGTTGTGTACAGTGAGTAGCTTCCGCTTCATAACAAACAAGGTCATTTAATAATGATAAAATTAGTAACCATGAGCCTCGTGTCACACTGTAGGATCTTAATGGACATAATGTCGGACTGTAAGACGGGCAAATATGGAAGTTTTTCAGTTTTCAGTCACTGATTTCTGCGTTCATTTTCGAACCCGCTTATTCCCTAATTCGGGGTCACAGCTAACCAGTCCATTGCAGGGCCACACATAGTTGAACAACCATTAAATTTACATTTACAGCATTTGGCAGACGGTCTTATACAGAGCAACCTACAACTGAGCAATTGGGGGTTAAGGGCTTTGTGTATTTGTGTATCACCAACAGTAGCTTGGTGGTGCTGGGAATTTGAACCCCAGTCTTTCTGGTATTAGTCCAACACCTTTACCACTAATCCACCACTTCTAACAAGATGATAAATAACTACACACATGCACACACACTATCTTCTATGGGCTTCTATTTAGAATCCCCTATTAATCTATTGTACATGTTGTTGGACCGTAGGCAGAAACCAGAGTACCTGGAAAAAACCCAGGGGAGAACATACACACAAAGGCCGCCTTGCCTGGGAATCGAACCCAGGACCTTCTTGCTGTAAGGTTTGAAGTGGTCGCGCTAGTTACGTTATCAGGTTTGGCACTCCGATAGGTTCTCGGTTTGACAGTCGACGGTATGAAACATCACGCTGCAGGAAGGAATCTCTTTGTGAAAATGTCCAACTAGAGATACTTTAGCTTGGGTTTCTAGAACTCATTTAGTCTCAGACGAACAGATTGAGACTAAAATCTTTCCTCTTATTCTAAGATTTGTTGTAACTCATTGATATGTTTGATTTTTCCAGATTGGCTGACCGTTCTCTTCTTAATTTTTGGTGGTATCCTGCTCATCATCCTCCTTTCTGTTTGCTGCTGTCAGTGTTGCCCTCAAAGATGCTGCTGTTATGTCCGCTGTCCCTGCTGCCCACAAACCTGCTGCTGCCCTGAAAAAAGTAAAATATACCATAACATCATGCAGTTTAAGGGTTATGTGATGGTGTGTAAGCAAGTAAACAGGTGATGGGTTTTACTAAACAGCGAAACTGGAACCTTGAATTCTTTGAATTCTAGCTGAAACAAAAAACAGATGCACATACACTATATTGCCAAAAGTTTTCGGTCACCTGACCATCAGATCCATGTGTAGTTTCTCTCTGAACTGTTGCTAACATCTAGAAGCCCACAGTTGGTTTAGAATGTTTGTTGAAGGTTGTAGCATTACATTATTCCTTCAGTGGAACTAAGAGACTCCAACACTTCCAGCATCTCAATGACCTCTGAGCACAAAACCCCCGACCTCTATTATCACATACTGGATTATTATTAGTGTCTGATCTCACTAATACTGTTGGAGCTGAATGAATAGATATCTCACAGTCAAACACAACATTGGACTGGAAGGTCTTACTAGAAGACTGGAGCTTCATCCAGTAGTAACAATGGGAATCGATCTGGAAGATGATGTTGTGATTATCAGGTGACCAAAAACCTTTGGCAATATAATAATGTAGATTCTTAAGGAAACACGCCTAATGTTTACATGCAGGCTTGTACAGGTTTGAACCCTTTTTTCTTTTTCCTTAGTGGTGATGCAGCACAGGATGATGAAGGAGGCCCAAAAGGCCATGAACTCTTGGGTTCATGGACAGCCAGTCTACGCACCTCTGAGCTCTCATAGCTCGGCATATCCAATGAATCCTATGATGTATGCAGGTCAGAATGGGTTACTCCGGCTTGGTTTATTTGCAGACATTAAAACCTGTAACTATTATTTACGGATGAAACCCTAGGCACTGTTTAGTTAAAATCTCTACACTTGGATTGCAGGTTCAGCGTCAGGAAAGATCCCGATGTCACCCATGCCTCTCCCACCTCCTGGCCATCTTATCCCAAATCCTGGCCCTATGCCTGTTTCTATGTCCGGCCCCATGCTATCAGCAATGCCACCACCCAATATGCCAGGCAGGAACGGTGGCAACCAAGTGCTAGATTACCTGGAGAACCAGGTAAGGGATATGGGTGTCATTAATCCAATGATCCCACCTCCGCCTGTGCATATGGCACACAATGTGCCCTTTTCTGCCGGCCCACCCAGCATGTTGTCTGGGCTGGACGATGGCCCTGCCTCAAGACGGCATCACCCGGCACATTCCAGCGGCTCATCCAGCTACAACCATCACCGTCAGCCTCCTTCGTCTAGACGCGGCATGACACGCAGTTACAGTCAGGAAGACGTCTTGGACAACCGAAGCCAAGTGACCTATCGGCCCCGCTCTCGATCCAGAGAGGAGCTGCTGGAGGGCAGTAGAGGATACTATGACTCTTCTAGTGATGACTATGGCAGGAGAGCTGGTGGATCAAGGGGTGGGGCTCGGGGTGGAGCCAGAGGAGGAGCCTGGCCCGAACATCCACCCAGCTACATCGAGTACGAGCCAGGCCTGAAACCCCCAAGGCGGCCAGAACGTTTTTCTGTAAGAGTCTAAAAATCTTTTTTTTTTTGCATCAATACTAACATGTTTGCCAGCCTGCTTTGGTTCTGCTGCTTTCCTGGGATTACATTTGGTCTGTATAAAGGTGGAAAATCCTTCTAACCCTTCTTGAAGCTTTGCTTGAACAATTTTTATCCCCACTGATCACCTTGGCATCCCTGGATTATAGGTTAATGAGTGGGAGTCCTTGGTAAGCTGAGTGTTTTTCGGGATACATCATGGTTCTCAGGGTTCTCACACACACTTATCTGGACTGGATATTAAACAAGACTTCTCTTTCCTTTAGGTTAAAAGCTCAAAGAGTGGTACCAGTGTAGTAATCTGAAGACTGCCTGCCTTCCACCATTATGGAGACTTTACCAGGGACACCATTCTATAGTGCCTAGTGTGAAGTTAGTTGTATTGCTGGAGGTGTTTATGATTGTAACTTCTTAAAGAAATATTTGATCAGGTGACGACCGACACTGTCGGAAACCTAAAAATAGTGTGTATATATATTTATGCTAATAAATATAAATAATTTCAGGGATGTACCACAAAGTGACCGGAAGTCAGATTTTATGACTGAGGTCTTATAAGCAGCTTTCGGGTCAAGATTACTAGGCTGTTTTGTTTGTTATGAATAATGTGTGTGTGTGATTATTATTATTATTATTATTATTATTCTGAAGATGAAAAAGAAGATTTGAGTAAAAATGAAGTGGTACGGTTGTGTAGTGGTTAGCACAATTGCCTCACAAGTAGTCCTGGGTTCGATTCCCGGGTCACTGATATTTCTGTGCGGAGTTTGCATGTTCTCAATCCTCTTGCATGGGTCTCCTCTGGGTACTCTGGTTTCCTCCATAGTTCAAAAACATGTACATTGGGTTGATTAATGATTCTAAATTGCCCATAGGAGTGAAGGTGTGTGTGTGATTGTTCGCGTATGTGTGCCCTGAATGGATGCCCTATGTGCGCTGGGGTAAGCTCCAGCAGACCCCCGTAACCCAGAATTTGGGAATAAGCGGGTAAGAAGATGAATGAATGAAAATGAAGTGAAACTAACTAGTAAATTCCAAAGTATCAGTTCTTTATCAGATCTGTACACATTTGTGAATAATCTGTGTTGCTGTTATTTTCATATATTATAACTTGACCTAAAATGAACTGTGTATTTAAAAGAAATTACTCAAAAAAGAAAATTCTCAAGACAATAGATAGACATGACTGGGGTTTAGGAACTTTTTTAATTCACTGTTTTATATAAAGATTGTCTAGTATGTCTAAAAAAAATGTCATTAAATGTAAATGTCCCTTAAGTTTGGAAAAGATTTTAGGGTTATAACTGCAGAACAGACACACACACAAACTTATCGCGAATCAATGAATTAATACAATTATTTATTCCTCACAGAAAGAAAGTCCCAGGTTCGATTCCCAGGCAACCGTGGGTTTTTTCTGGGAAGCCTGTTTCACAGTCCCAAAACATGAATATTAGTTTGATTCTATTCTGGTTCGATTATATCTAATGATTACCTAAAGAGTGTGTGTGTGTGTGTGTGAGCTGAATTGTATACATGTGGCACTGCAATGGACCGGTGACCTGTCCATGGTACTTTGTGTGCTGAGAAAGACAGCAGTTTTCCAGGATTAGAAGAGGAATAAATAAATGAATCTTTTGAATCCTTTTCTTCATTTACACTGATCAGTTAGATTGTTGTTTTTAACCCCACTATCATCAGCACCACCATCACAGATCAATACAAACAGAAACTTACATCAGAGGTCAGTGTAGGTGCTTCCCAATAACTGAAGGAAGAAGTAGCACACACAGTTGTTTAAGAAACTTCCTGCAAAGACAAAAACAGAAGTGAGTTAGAATGGTGGCTATAGATAGATAGATAGACAGATGGATAGATAGATAGATGTGTAACAGAATCTCACACAAGTTAACATTTATTTTGGTCTTTTTATCTTTAATACGTTTGCTAATAGTTTATTTTGGTGCATTGTAGGATTCAGTCACTGCCCTCTAGTGGCAACAATCCGTATTGACTCCACTGATATCAGTGGAGTCAATACGTGGAGTCAATACAGTGGTGATTCAGAATCAAAAGGATTCAAATCCGCTGAAATGATTCGGATTTTTCCTGAGCAGAGGAACCAACCGAATCTGCAGGATCCAGATCCCCGAGCCCCCTACCTGACATGGTATAGTGCACCTGAACCAAGTAGCGGCGTGTCGTTTGGGACGAGGCCGTTACCCAGGCCAACGTGTCGCATCATGCTGGAAACCCACGTCGCAGCGCCGATGACGTCATTGCGAGCGAGTGAAGGAGGACTCGGTTTGCCACGTCGGTTTGTGTGTTAGAAAAGCGGCGCTACAACCTTAACAAGTTTAAATAACGAGCTTTAAGAACTGGAATCTCTGCGCCATTTCGAACATAAGGATAATTATTTCTGTAAAGCATCACCTGAAAACAGAGCAATGTTGGCGCTTGGTTTTACTCCGTTTGACTGATGCGGCCGCTCGGAACCGATGTGAGGTGATTTTCTTACCAACTTTTTATTCTTGTTTTCTGGGAGTTTTCTGTTTTGTTTTGAATTCACGTCGGGGAAATTTAATAAAAAAAACTTTATCTAGTTAGCTCCCAGCGTGCTAATTGGCTAGCACACGCAGAGCTAAGTATAAGTACACTGTTTCTTCTTCCTGTATTTCGGACCTCGAACCACAGCCAATTAGTCAAATTGTTTTATTAATCTAGTGTAAAATAAAGAAATAGTGTTTTGCGTTGGTATTTAGCGGCTGTTGGTCCGGTTCAGTGTGAGGGTCTGACCGGTGGAGCTACAGGTTCCGTTTACCTGCAAACGGACAGCTAAGTTAATGGAGCACTATAGCGCACGCGCTCCTACTCCAGTCAGCCAAGTGCTTTTAAAATGATTTCTTAATAATAATAATAATAATAATAATATAAAATCAACAAGCGCCAGATTCTTACACTGCTTTATGATTTTTGTTGTTCTTTAGTTATTTTTTTCTCCTTCCTTAAATCCAGAGATCATGTTTTAAAAATTAAATTAATTTCGGTTAAACTTTTTTTTGCGCAGTTCCGCAATTTATATTTTCTTATCTGTTCTGTCTCAAACATATGGCATGAGACCACAGCATCAGGTTTACTGCTGGAGGCTCTCCCGGGTAGTGTCATGTACCCTAACCCCTAATACCCTGTACCCAGTGACGTGCGGTGAGGCAGTGACATCAGCAGTCAGATTTATAAATATATGAACCCTACTGAACGAAAAATTTGATTGTCAACATTTAACGTGTTTTTTGTTTAAAATCTCATATCAGCATCTTTACATATACAAACTGTGGCCTAGAAAAAAGAACTTTAAAAAATATTATCGTCTTACCTTTACTCATAAATGAAGTGCTTGCACCGCTTCTTTTGAATAAAAGCACCGATAGCTTGTTTGTAAAATCCTCATTCTCTTTTAGTTTTAAGTCTCTGTGAATCCCTGGGATCACTATTGCCCCCTTACCATGAGGCAGGAGAACTGCGTGCCTCACTTTGCAGATTTTTTTTTAATGACCGCTCAGCACAAGAATACCTTACACTCATAGTTGTTGATGATAAGAAATAAATACTGTGCATTATATATACACCAGCTGAACTAATTAAATTTAATTCATGAAGTAAGTGTTGAAAAATTTTAATAGCTACATGCAGACCGCAAAAGAGACTTACTACATATAGCATGCCAGCACAGCATAGCGATTGTGAAATTCTCGGTGAGACTTGTCTCTTAGTCTTTGAACGATGAAAATTAAGCGATTTTGAAAAACAATTCCAAAACTTAAATGCTGAATAAATAATAACCATCTAATTTATTTTTTATTTTTATATTTCCATGATGACCGGTGAGGCAGCGCCTCCCCTGACGGCACATCACTGCGTGTACACTAACCTCTAATACCCTATACGGTAACCAATAATCTCCCATACCATAACCCCTAATCCGCAAACCCTAATACCTTATACGCGCAATCCCTAATCCCCTATACCATAACCCCTATTCTCTATACACTACACTCTACCACTAAACCTATAATCCACTATACCATAACCTCTAATCCTCTATACCCTAATCCCTGTGCCCTAATACCCTATTCTATAACCCCTGATACCATAACCCCTAATTCCCATACACTAATACCCTGACCCTCTAACCCATAATCCCGTATTCCTATCCCCTAAATCCCTATCCCAAACTGCTAACCTGCATTGTTATTGCTTTAGATTTTGTACATAGGGTTTTGGTCCCCACCATGTCTGTGTGTTCAGATTTAGGTCCCCATGAGACACACACATTTGCGTTTAATTGATTCTATTCGTTGCCCATAGATTTCCATACCCCTTGCGCTAAAATCGGTTGTCTCTACACTGACATGTTTACCAGACGATTAAAGATGGTTCTGTTCAGCTTCTTAACTGCTGATGAAATTGTCGGCGCCAGAAGATTTCAGACTCGTTCTTCCTAAAATGACAACCAAACCGAGAACCAATAGGAGTGCAGAACCTGAAGAGACAATTGTCACGACAACTTTAAACCCTTTCAGGAAAATGTGGAAAATGATCCGGTGGACAGAACATCAAGAAGAGATAAGTTACAGATGTGTGTTATGTTGTCCCTGCTGTTGGTTTGCCGGTAGCTACCATTTAGTGAGGGTTGAGTCGTCATGTCTGCAGCCATTTGAAGGTGTCTTGGACCGTCGTTTGGTTTGAAATGATAACCACTGGGATTCTACAGGGTGACAACACAACAGTCAGGAAATACTATTAAAACAGCAATTCATTGTAACTTAAATGTTTACAAAACCAAATTAATTATTTTTCACAAATTATCCATAAGTAAATACAAACCTGATTCCAAAAAAGGGACACTGTACAAATTGTCAATTAAAAAAAGATGAAGTGGAAGTTTCAAATTTTAATATTTTATTCACAATAAACTAGAGATAACATGTGGAAAGTGAGAAATTTTGAAATGTCATGACAAATATTGGCTCATTTTGGAATTCATGAGAGCTACAAATTCCAAAAACGTTGGGACAGTTAGCAATAAGAAGCCAAATAAGTTAAATGTACATATAAGAATCAGCTGGAGGACAAATTTTGAATTTATTAGGTCAATTGGCATTATGATTGGGTATAAGGTTGGGTAGTGGATCACCAATTCCCCCAATGCTGCAGTGAAAAATATTGGCACAATATCAAAGGAGTGTCTCAGAGAAAAACTGCAAAGAGTTTGAAATGGTCATGAGCTACAGTGCATATCATCCAAAGATTCAGAAAATCTGGAACAGTCTCCGTGCATAGTGGTTAAGGCCGGAAGACATTAATGAATGCCCGTGCTCTTTCAACCGGCACACGGCACTGCATCACCTACAGGAATGCTACGGTAATGGAAATCACAACATGGGCCCAGGAATACTTCCAGAAAACATTGTCGGGGAACATAATCCACCGTACCATTTGCCGTTGCCGGCTAAAACTCTATAGGGCAAAAAAGAAGTCATACCTAAACATAATCCAGAAGAGCAGGCATTTTGTCTGGACCACGGCTCATTTCAAATGGACTGTGGCAAAGTGGAAAACTGTTCTGTGGTCAGACGGATCAAAATTTAAAGTTCTTTTTGGGAAACTGGGATGCCATGTCATCCGGACTTGGATAAGAGGACAAGGACAGCCCAAGTTGTAAATTAGCGCTCAGTTCAGAAGCCTGCATCTCTGATGGTATGGGCAGCTTATACATCTGAAAAGGCACCATAAATGCTGAAATGGTAATCCTAGTTCCGGAACTACATATGGTCCCATCCAGACGTCGTTTCTTTCAGGGAAGACCTAGCATTTTCCAACATGACAATGCCAGACCACATACTGCATCACTTTACATCATGGCTGCGTAAGAGAAGGATCTGGGTACTGAAATGGCCAGATCTTTCACCCATAGAAAACATTTGGCGCATCATAAAGAGGAAGATGCAACAAAGAAGACCTAAGACAACTAGAAGCTTGTATTAGACAAGAATGGGACAACATTCCTATTCCTAAACTTGAGCACCTTGTCTCCTCAGTCCCCAAACTTATAAAAGCTGGGATTTCACAGAGTGGTAAACGTGGTATTGTCCCAACTTTCTTGTGTTGATGCCATGAAATTTTCTTCAACTTATTTTTCCCATATATATTTCCAGTGTAACCATTTTGTACCATCATATGTATTTTGAATAAAATATTGAAATTTGAAACTTCCACATAATTGCTTTGTTTTTATTCACCATTTCTACAGTGTTCTATCGTTTTAAGAATCGAGTTTGTAAAGGCAGAGGGACCACTAATATTATTAGGACAAATATTGGTGGCGTATGGGCCACACCTCACAACAAAGAAAGTCTCAGGTTCGATTACCAGGCAAGGGGTCTTTCTGTGCGGAGTTTGCATGTTCTCCCCACACTTGTTTGTTTTTTTGGCTTTAGTCATTTATGTAACGTTAGTGAGCAGTATGAAATAAAATTCTGTATTGTTTGTTTAGATGTGACCTTAACTCAGTGTCTGGGATTTGCTTGTTTTCTCTACAGTGGCCGGGCAGCACTGGAGGAGAAGGCCGTGAGGACATTGGAGCTGGGAGCTGCTGGGATTTCGCTGGTGGTGCTGGTGGTTGGCTCCGTGCAAGCCGGACATGCCCGGGGGTCGCAGGGGACCGAGTAGACAGCAGCTGAGCCGCTCGGCGTTGCCTTCCCTGCAAACTCTAGTGGGTGGCGGTCTTGGCAACGGCACAGGCCATAGGAGCAGGTACGGCTTTTGGTGCCTTTTCCCTACACTTGCGCCATGACTTGTTCAGGGGAGTAAAATTCGGCAGCTGTAGATCCGGTTTGTTAAGTGTCCCAGGCTTGGTTCTGGTTCGGGTCTTTTCCAAACCAACACACAATTTATTTTTAAAAATTGGGACGTGGACAGTGTACAAGAGGGTATTTAAAAAGTATGCTGTACACTGTACCCTTGTGCTGCCATCGGTGTTGTCTGACTGACAGAACAAGGCAGAAAGGAATGAAGGTGCTCTGCCTATGGGCCAAATCATACAAACTCGTCTAACATTCGCATGTATGATGATTGGCAGGTGCCCCTTATCCAGAGCGACATTCGACAATTGGGAGTGCAGGGAATTTAACACGGGTCTTCCAATTACAGTCCAATCACCTTAACCAGTGCGACATCACTTCTCCAGACTTGAAACATGGTCTAAGAAGTGTCATGGCATCAGCACGGGTGAAGGTAGTGTCATGTTTGCTTTACAGATGCAGCGAGTGGTGAAGTACCTAGTTTATTCTTGAACTTGCATAGCTGTTTCTAAAATTGACCCTTTTATCCTGCTACAAATTTCCAGCGCTGTACACGTTAATAATGATTAATTTATTATCTGCTAACACACCGATCTCACTTATCAGTGTTCTCACGGTATCAGTGCTCGTTGTACTATGAACGTCTGACTGATTTCCAGTTCAGGTATCCTTTCACTTCAGGATATTCAGGAAGTGAATAAAGACTCAGTCTACAGGCAGAGTGTAAGAATTCGTTTCTCAGCTAGTCTGGACATCTCCCCTTATGTGTTGACACCGGGAATGGCAGCTTTGTGGTGTTGGAGGTTAAACCTACAATCCTTTAATCGCTTTCACAAAATACGTTAAGTACTGAGCTACCGCATCTCCCAACCTCACACCAAACTATCATACACTATTTTGATATATAAAGTTATTTATATAACTGCGGTAGTGCTGACTGTATAGCAGTAACATGTCTTTTTCATTTCAGGAGCAGTAACTCATCTGGTCTGTCAGCTCCTCCTCTTACCACCCTCATTACACCCGAGCCAGTGCGCCACTGCCGCATCCCCAAGCTTCCTCTGGACAGCAGCTTGCTTTTCGAATTCCTGCTCTTTCTCTACCTGCTGGTGGCACTCTTTGTACAATATATTAATATCTACAGGACAGTCTGGTGGTATCCTCACATTCACCCTGCTGCATCTACCTCGCTGGTGCGTATTACTCCTACACATCTTGTATCAAACACAAAATGTTAAATTGGTGTCATGTTTATTTTGTTCATGTTTTATGTAATTGTATTGTATAAACTTCCACTTTCAGTCCGGGATCATGTAAATGGTGTAAAAAATACATTGTGAAATCGCGGTCTCAGACTGTAAACCATTTTTGAATTCTTATATCCTTAAAAATACCCCCATCTGGATGGGGTAAATGTACTAATAACAAACTGTATAAAATAAACCCCAGTGTGGTGTACACGCAGATGTTGAATTGGACACACCAGATTGTCTAATGACTTTTTGTTGACTGTAGATGACTGTTCAGTGCGTTATTTCTGTAACAGCTCTTTGTCGGTGGAACATATGATACACAAACAAACTGGACACCAAGGCAAAGTAACAAAAGAAAACTTTGACACTGGCTAATAAATGCAAGAGATTAAAAACAAGAACATAGAACAAAAGAAAGCATGAGCAAAGTGTTATGAATATAAATGTGAGGTGTTTAGAACAGAATGTTTGTGAGATGCAGATTTTGGAGAAGTGCTTTATGCCATCTGTCAAGCATGCTGGAGGAGAAGTGATATTCTGAGGATGAATTCCGAGCCTGATTGATGTCAATGTTGATTTGGTTTGGTTGAAATGCATTAATTTGGCCAGCGTCCCATTCCCTGAGTCAGTCAGTCAGTATTTATATAGCATAAACTGTTTATTAAGTTTATTGTGTGCGTGTGTAAATGTATTTTCCCACCTGGACTTGCTGTAGTTTGGTGAGAGAGCATTTGCACAATGGTGAGAGACAGAAAAACAACGTTGATCTAATAAACCAGTTCGTGACATTTTGTACTGCTTTTGGGATTTTTTTTTTTATTGCACCGTCGCTATTTTATTTAAATTTAAAAACAATTCTGGACTTTATAGAATTAATTCAAAAATTGTTACAGAAAGAATCATGATGCATCGATAAATTTGGCAGTTATGGATCTGGCATCAAGCACCGCTCTCTAAATGTGGCTCCAGTTTACGTCAAGCTTTTGGCCAATAGGCTGTAGGAAATATTTTAAGTCACGTATGTAATTGTGTTTAGGTGTAAAAATGTACATGTATAATGTATATGAATGTGTAATTTTTTAATTTTCTCCATAGAACTTTTATCTGATTGAGCACCATCTGGCTATTTTTATTACCGTGATGCTTGCAAGAAGACTGGTGTGGACCATCGTCTCAGAGGTACGAATGTGAGATATCTCTTCATTCATCTCCAACAGTATTAGTGAGATCAGACGCTATTGTTAGGTAAGGAGGTCTGGGGTTAAAGTTGTTTGTGCTTAATCACTGTTTAATCCTTGAGCAAGACTGTTAACTGTTGCTACTCCAGGGGTGCTTTACTATAGCTGACCTTCTGCTTTAGCCCACAAAAGTAAGCTCTGCAGCTTCTACAGTGTGGTATGATGTGGCAGATGTCTTCATCTGGAATTTCATTGCATCACTATTAGAATCTAATTTTAATTATAGCCTTTCCCTGCCTCCTTGATGTCTCTCTGGGTTTATGCAAATAATCATGCTGGAATAATGTTTGAATAATGTTTCTTAATTCCAGTGAAGACATGGAATGACATTATTCCAACATGCAGAGTATAGTACATGTGCAATAGGAGTCACAATAACATGCTCAGGGATGAGACACCTAACGATTATTCTTAGTAGAACATTAATGTAACGGCATCCATGTGATTTGCTAATTATTTTTTTTTGTTGCTTGCTTTTGCCAGGCTTCCCAGACGAGCTCGTCTTCGTTCCTGCAGTACGTGTTGCTGATTGTGGCCCGACTAAGTCTTCTCACTCTGTGTGGTTGGATTCTCTGCTGGACCCTCGTCAATCTTTTTAAGACTTATTCAGTGCTTAACCTCCTCTTCTTGGGCTACCCGTAAGTATCTTTTTGATTGGAAAAAAAAAATAAAAATAAAAAAAATATATATATAT
>JAOTRA010000020.1:1146275-1157623 GCA_026260255.1 Pseudolaguvia tuberculata
AATTAATATATATATTAAATTTTTTTTAGCCCAAACATCAATCGTGTTGCTCTCGGTTAGAAGTTATTCATAGTGTAACAGGTTTATGAATAAATGTTTGCTAATCATGATAGCATAATCAGAACACACTGGTTTTGGGGAAGATTTCAGTTTCCATTTAGGACTTTCATGATTATCAGATTTACGTGTTGATTAATTTAAAAAAATACTTTACTATGATGGTTTGGGGTTTTTACAATTCATTGTTTTAATTTCTGCTCATTTTCTGATTGTTGTATTATGTTTTGTTATAGATAAATAATATTTAAATTAATCCATATTTTGTGTCCTTTTGGTGGTGTTTGTTTAACATTTACATTAATTCTTGTTGTCTACATTTGCATTATGGGCCTTTATTCTATAAAATATATAAATGACATTTACCTGCACTACTTTGTCCTCAGATTTGGTGTATATGTGCCTCTGTGCTGCTTCCACCAAGAGGGCCGAACTCAACAGGTGGCATCAGACTGCTTGTTTTCAGAGCAGGAGGAGAGCGACGTCTCTTTGCAGCGGCCCAAAGACTTCTTGGCTCTTGTACGTGAGAATCTACGAGAACAGTTCTTTAGCCCTGCCCACGTCCCCGTCCACACGTGCCCGCCTTCCCCAGAGCTCATTCGCAGTGAAGTGGAGGAGCTCAAGAGGGATTTTAATCGTCGCATCAAAGAGGTGCTCTTCAATTCGCTCTTCAGTGCCTACTACGTAGCCTTCTTACCGCTCTGTTTCGTAGAGGTGAAGTCTGATTCATAAACACATGATTCTGATGGACTAAAGCGCCGTTGATCGAGCTGTGACTGTTTCAAATGCGCCGTGTGCCTTTTTCTCCCTCTTTACAGAAAACACAGTACTATGACATGCGCTGGTCATGTGAGCACTTGATCATGGTGTGGATCAATGCATTCGTAATGCTGATGAGTCAACTGCTTCCTCCCAGCTACTGCGACCTGCTACATCGCTCAGCCGCACATCTGGGACGCTGGCAGCGTCTCGAACACGGCTCCTACAGCAACGCTCCGCAACACACGTGAGTGTTACGGTTATAGATGTTTTCGTTTTTAACATTAACTGTCCATGTTAGTGTGTAAAGCATTTACATACTAGTGTTGAAAATCATCATGTTCTTTACAATCCGATCCTGATCTTAGGTGCCATTTTTTCCATCTTCCAACTGTTTCTCTGTTGTTGGTTTACAGTTGAAGTTTCTGTAGGATGTTATTTTCTTCACCTTAAAACAGAGGATTTGGTTTGATAAACATTCTTTTAGTAGTAAAGTTGTGTTCAGGATGAACTGAAGCTCGAAAAGACACACACAAACTACAGGCTGGCCAAAAAAAAGTTCCCACCATAAAAAGGTCAAACTTTGATATTTGGTTGGTTGATTTTGCGGTGTCATTGTTTCGATAAACTTTTGCAATGTCACAATATTTATATCCATCCAATGTTACATTCATTTTTCACCAAGATCTTGCATTGATGGTCGAGTCTTGCTGCGGAAAGTCTTCTCCAGCACATCTCAAAGACTCTATGGGGTTATGGTCTGGACATAATTTGAGCCTGATGAATCCCGGCATTGTCGTCTTGAATATGGCCGTGCCATCATTAAAGAAAAAAATCCATTGCTGGAATAACCTGGTCATTCAGTATATTCAGGTAGTCGGCTGACCTCATTCTTTGAGCACATACCGTTATTGAACCTAAACTTGACCAACTGCAGACCAACCCCAGATCTTCTGATTCGCTATATCCAGGTGGCAACTTTTTTTGACTAGGCAGAGTAAAAGATTTAATTTATTAAATAAGGCAGTAAGGACATGCTGTACATTCTCTCACATCGTGTTATTCACCACGGAGAACCACCACAAACCCTTTTTTTTTTTTTAAAATAGACTCCGATTGAAACTTTGTTACTTGCTTGAGTCATTGGAGTAACTACTGTTGGTGGCGCGCTGATGTTTCTAATGCTCTGCATAAAATCTCATGTGTTTCTCCATGTGTTCTTAAAATAGTTCGATTTGGTACCACAAACTTTTGCACACAGTCTGACTTTTATAAACGACTCACAGCTGCACACAGTCTTATTAAATTTGGTGTTGCAGGCATTTGTTTGTCCGAAGTAATCAAAAACACCAGAATAGATGCATGTGCCTGTCAGTGTTAATCAGTTTTTCTTTCCGTGTGGGTGTACAGGTGGTGCTGTGATTTTTAACTCAAATTACATTACAACTGATAGATTCTGTTTTTGTAGGGTTTTTTTTTATTTTTTTCAATCTTCACTGCATTACCGGTTATATGGTGGTCTGGTAGTGTAGTGTTTAGCATGGTCTGCTCACAACAAAAAGATTTGAATTCCTGGGCAAGGGTTGTTTTTTCAGTGTGGAGTTTCCACAGTCCCTCTGCGCTTATGTGGGTTTTCTGTGGGTACTCTAGTTTTTTCCACACAGTCCAAAAACATGTAGGTTATGTTGGTTGCTGGTTCTAAATTGTCCATAGAAGTGAGTGGTTGTTTGTCTGTGTAGCCCTGTGATGGACTGCTGAACTGCACAAGTACCCCAGCTTTTCATCTTATGTGCACTGGTATAGGCTCTAGCAAATTCCAGTGAACTCCAAATTAGGGACTAAGCCAGATAGAAGAAAAATGAATGAATCTATTAATATGCTAAACTGTAGTAACTAAGTTTCATCATTATTTTGGTTTGTTTTTTTAATCAGGTGGTCAGAGAACACAATCTGGCCTCAGGGTGTGCTGGTGCGACACAGTCGCTGTCTGTATAAAGCGGTGGGGCCGTACAACGTGGCCTTGCCATCTGACGTCTCGCACGCCAGATTTTACGTGAGTAGCCTTAACATTTACAATTTAAACAGTTGGCTGGTGGGGGGGCGGCTGTCAGTGTAAGTGGTAAGGTACAATCTTTGCCTGTTTTATAAGCCATAGCAAAAAGCCATAGCTAGTATCTCAATGATTATAAAATTATATACAGGTTTGACCAGAAAGTGGAATTGGTAGTTTGGTGGTTTAAGGTGTTGTCTTACTGATTGGAACCACATGCTTTTTTAATGCACTTTATTATTTAATGTCCTGCATTTGGCAGATGACTTACATTCAGCTCATTGATCCATCCAAACAGAACAAGATTGAATAATATTTTTTCTGTTCCGTTTCAGTTCCTGTTCCATAAACCGCTACGGATCTTGAACCTTCTAATCGGGATCGAATCGAGCGTGGTGCTTTATCAGCTGTACTCACTGCTGCGCTCAGAGCGTTGGAATCACACGCTCTCGCTGGGCCTCATTCTCTTCTGCAACTACTACGTGCTGTTCAAGCTGCTGCGAGACCGCATCGTGCTGGGCAAGGCCTACTCGTACCCCATAAACAGCAACAGCCTGGGCCTCAAGTCCCAGTGAGGGGTGCCGGAGGCCGTTTACGGTGTTTTATCATAAGACTGTGAACTCCAGCTGGTGTTTCTTTTGATACGGTTCTATTTTCCTGAAGCATTTCTATCTATTTAAGAAAAATATTTTATTTTGTATACTGTTACATGAACGAACGCAGGGCATTACGTTTGCATGACGTGGTGTCATTTCTTCCCCATGTAGACATTTCAACAAAAAACATGGCCGACTTAAAACACGTGTACCATGTGATGTCCATATTTTGCCAAAGATGCTCTTATAAACCCACAGACTATTATTTCTCTTCACTGCATTGTATTTTATGATTCTGTTAGTGTGATTATTAGTAGTATTAATTTTTTCCCATTTTCCAGACCCCATTTCTCCCCTCTTTCGCCACAACATTGTGAGGCTTGATAGATGCCAATTTGTTTATTTCTGTGCCAAATCCCAGGCTGCTATGGGAGACCATTTTTGCCATTATTTTCTAAGGTTAATGGCTGTGGCTACATAGACGCTGGGTTGCGGCCAGTCTGTCGGATGCGCAGTATTTGACACAATGCAACATTATTTCAGAATGCCATGGCATCCCGAATAAATGAGAACTTTGTGCTCATTGTCTCACAGCGTGTGGGTGTTTTGGTTTGGAAGAAGGATTTCTGTAGGTACATTTCAGCTGAAAGGGCTGTACCTGACATTTACAGCTCTAACACAAGAATCTGTTTGGTTGAGCAGACGGGATAAACAAAGTTTACTTTCTTTTCATGGCTTGCGTGTTTGTCTGGCTAGATGTCTGTCTGTCTGATCTATCTGCCTGTCTGTCTATATCAGTCCTTCTGGCTGGCTGGCTATCTTGCGCTCTTTCTTTCTGTCTACTTCTCTGTTGTATCTGTCTTTGTCTGCATGTCAGTCTGACTATACTCTCGTTTATTTATCTCCATGTTTGTTTGTTTGTCTCGGACTATTTCCTTGTCTGTCTTGATCTATCTGCATGTCTCTGTCTGTTGTTCTTATCATGTTTCCTTGGTGTTAAGTCACTGAATTATTTTAAAAATATTTTATTAAACATTTGTATAATACAGTGAATTAGAATAATTGAAACGTTAATATAATCAAATAGCTAAAGAGATCCAATGATTAAAACATTAAGTGCGTAAGGTGCTGACGTTAGTGAGTGTAGAACATTTCTGGTGTGTAAGGTGGTGCCAACCACATGTTTGAAACGGAATACTTCGGCTGGCCACGTGATATAATGGCTTTGACCACCAGGGGTCGCTAACAGAACAGCAACCGAATGTCAACACATCCAGTTGCAGTCAAAGACTTGCTGTATGTATGTTTGACTTGGAGATTGATTTATAAAAGACAACATCCACCAACTTTCTTCAACAATTCAAACCTTCTCAAAGCCTCCAGTGCTTTTATACCCAAGCAGTCCAAAGGGTAAAAAAACCCAAAAAAACGGTGGTGATGTTCAGTTATGTTTTATACGTCTGTTGGCTGCTATTCCAAACAAAAAGGTTAACGATGGTTCTGTTCACTTCACTGATGTTTGGTAACTGTGGAGCATGTCCAATGGACAGCTCAGGTTGGACATAGGTTGACCACGTTAGAGAGGATAAGTTGAGATGGCTTGGTCGTGTGTGGAGGAGGAAGAGTGGAAATATCAGCTGGTAGGAAGATGTTGGAAATGGAGCTGCAGGAAGGACGCCAACAGGAGGAAAATAGGTCGTTGATCCATGAGAACATGGTGTTGTGTGAGAAGATAATACAGGGGCTGGGGCTTGGTGGCGGCAGGTGATTCGCTGTGGGGATCCCTGACAGAATAGAGAAAGAGCTGGTTTTTAATGTTAGTGTGTGTGTGTGTTGGTGTGTTCAGTGTTTACACGCCAGTGTTTTTTATATGTATTTCTAAGAGTTTGAATAAATCTAGAGGACAGACTGGGACAAAACTAAAGCTTTGGATCAGCCTTCTCTGCAGTCCATGTAATTCCCTTTAATCCAGTAGCAGATCTGAGCATATTTAAGCGGAGTGATGCGCACCGCCACGTTAAATTCCTGCGAGGCGCCGTTAAGGTCCACCCATTGGTGTCCTGAGAAGATCCCGATCACTTTTCGCTCCCATCGGCGGCGCCTACGATTCCACATCCGGGTATAAACACCGGAGCCACTAGCTCCAGGCTGTGCGTCGCAATGTTGATACAGAAGATCGTAGGTTTCATCCCCAACTTTGCAGAATCGGTAGACCAGCTGGCCAGATCGGTCGTTGTCAAAACCAGAGAACTGTACGTGCTTGCCCGGTAGTTGTTGGACAGAAGGACTTACTCCCAGATTCATGTGTTCGCGCTTGTGAGTCTTTTTAAGCTCCAAAAGAGCATAATCGTAGTCCATGCCTATGTCGTTAGCATTGCTCTGGATCCATCCCTTGGGTACGTGAGTACGCTTGACCCTGATCCACTGGAACTTCATCTTTCCACTGCTGTTAGATGGTGTGTCCTTTTGCTGCGGCTTCAGAAAACCAACACGCAACCTCTGCGCACCTTTGACGTAGTTCTTTCCATCATGGATACAGTGAGCTGCAGTAAGAACATGCTGGTTACCCACTAGCGTTCCTGAGCACCCGGTGGACAGCTTCACAGCGCTTGAGAAGGGGAAGTTCAACAGAAAGTCCTGACCCACGATGCTGAAGCGGTCATCATACCCAAAGATCTGACGTTTGGCTCTGGAGCGGTTATGCTCAGCAGCTGGACTCTGCAGCGTCTTGGGATTGAAACTATAGATTCCCACAGTCGTCTCAGTCAGATGGCCGTTGGAGTGGAGAGTCTCGTAGGACAGGAAATGTTGCATGTCCCAATAACTGGGTGTTGGTGCCTTCTTGTGACACTCGGGACCGCAGGAAGAGGTCACTTCTAAATGAGCCGGTCCAATGAAATTAGGGAACGGCCTTTCCTGAATCTGCTGCGGAACAACGACAGGCACACGCTGAAAAGGCCATATGGGCTTCGGATGGGATCTTGACTCAACGCAAAGGAAGGGAAGTAGAAGCAACATGATGGGATGGAGAACGGAAGGCATGGTTGTTGAACTGAAATGACAAATGAACAACTTCTGTCAACTAAATGTCCATTTTCCTGTTTCATCATTAAACAATGACTAAAGTATAAAACTTTCTTTTGCCTTTCTGTCTGCATTCAATATTATATAACAGATGCCATAGTGATTAGCAAGGAAAAGGTCCTGCGTTCCATTTCCTGGCAAGGGAGTTTGCCTGTTGCGTGGGTTTTTTCTGGTTACTCCGGTTTCCTCCCACAGTCCAAAAACATGTACATTAGGTTGACCATTAGGTTGACTGGTAATTGTAAATTGCCCATAAGAGTGTGTGTGGTTGTTTGGCTATGTGTGGCCCTGCGATGGACTGGCTACCTCTCCAGGGTGTACCCCTGCTTCTCGCCCTATGAACCCAGGATAGGCTGCAGAAGATCTCTGTGACCCCATCTTAGGGAATAAGAGGGTTAGAAAATGTTTGAAAGAATATTACTCTTTTTAGGCTGTAATACTAATTATGTCCACTAGAAAGAGAAAAAAATTTATTAATTCATCTTCTTACCCCTTTATTCCCTAATTCGAGGTCACTGGGATCTGATTCGCCTATCCCAGCACACATAGGTCGAGAGGTGGGGGTACATATCCATCTCAGGGCAACACATAGACAAACAACCATTCACACACACATTCACTCCTATAGACAATTTACAATCACCAATCCACCTAAAGTTTTTGGGCTGTGAGAGGAAACCGGAGTACCCAGAGGAAACCCACGCAAGCGCGAGGAGAACATGCAAACTCCGCACAGAAAGATTCCCGGTCCGGGAGGAAAAAAAAAAAAAGATATTACGATTACGTGGGTTTTCTCCAGCTTCTTCCCACAGTCCAAAAACATGTACATTAAGCTGACTGGTGATTATAAATTGTCCATGGGAGTGAATATGTGTCTGGTTGTTCGTCTATGTGTGGCCCTGCGATGGACTGGTGACCAATCCAGGGTGTATCCCTGCCTCTAGCCATATGTGCGCTGGGGTTAAATAAATGACTGTATTGATCATTGCCGCAGGTACACACACACACCGATTATTAGGAAAACACAAAACACACACACACACACACACACACACACACACACACACACACACACACACACACACACACACACTATTATACTAAACTCGCATAAAATGAAAACGCTCTTGAGGAATTAATAGAAATCTGTTTAACGCGCGTGCGATTTAGTTTTGTTTATTGACTTTAAATCAGTTTTAGAATTAAATAGACTTTAAAATCTTTATTAATTCTACTTCCGGCACGTGCAAATAAAAAAGTCATACATAGTTAAGATCCCCCCACCCACCTCTACCTTTTACATAGTGCCACCTTTGCCCCCATTTTTTAATTATTATTATTATTATTATTATTATTATTATTTTCTAAAGTTTCTTGTCTGCATTAAAGAAACAAAAATACCACCAACAAAATTACATCATCCAAAGTTATGTACTGAAAACTTCTTTCGTGACGTCATACAAAAATTCAAGTGATTTAATAATTTAGAAGTAATTTAATCACCTGTATGTTTAATCACCTGCAACAGAAGCTCGCGCGTGCAGTGTGTCCTGCTTAAGAAGATGAAGGACGATGCGGAGAGAAGAAGAGCGCGTGACTGGATCCCGTGCGTTCGGTTTTCATAGCGCCAAAAGTCTCCATGAAGGATTTCTGCAGGAAGCGCGAGACACGCTCAGGCTGCAGATCAGAACCACGTGACCGCCGCGCTCAACTCTCCAGCCAAGGTGGGTGGCTGTGTTGTGGACTGTGGGTGTGGTGTCGGTTCTCCTATAGTGTTTCACAACATCAGACAAAAATGATGAATATCGATAAATGTGCTAAAGATCGACATTGAACTGAGTAATTGGGGGGGTTTAAACTGAAGATCATGGGTTCAATCCCTGTGCCCGGTGGCATAGTGAATAGCACAGTTGCCTCACAACAAGATCTTTCTGAGCGGAGTTTGCATGTTCTCCCCACACTTGCGTGGGTTTCCTCTGGGTGCTCCAGTTTACTCCCACAGTCCAAAAATACATGCAGATTAGGTGGATTGGTGATTGTAAATTGTCCATAGGAGTGAATGTGTGTGTGAATGGTTGTTTGTCTAAGTTGTCCTGAGATGGACTGGCAACCTGTCCAGGGTGTATCCCCGCCTCTCGCCCTATGTGTGCTGGAATAGGTGCAGTAGACCCCCGTGACCCCGGATTCGCGAATAAGTAAGAAGTATGAAGATGAATGAATTAATGAATGGTCGGCTAAACCCTACGCTAACCCGGGTTCGACTGCGGCTTGGATCCGCGCGCTCCCCATTTATCTCCTCTGTTTCACCCATGTCTGTCCTATAAATAATAAATCGGTAATGGTTTTGGACTGAGGGTAAATGTTCGAGAGACGATTCTGTCTCACTACGTCTTTTACTTATTATTACCTAATTCGGGGTCACGGGGGTCTGCTGGAGCCTATCCCAGGACACATAGGGCGAAAGGCCCCCAGGGGTATGCCGTGGACAGGTCGCCAGTCCATCGCAGGGCCACACATAGACAAACAACCACTCACACACATTCACTACTATGGGCAATTTAGAATCACCAATGTACATGGACTGTGGGAGGAAACCGGCGTACCGAGTGCACAAGTGCAGGGAGAACATGCAAACTCTGCACAGATAGATCCCTCGCCCTGGAATCAAACCAGGGACCTTCTTGCTGTGAGACAACCGTGCTACACCACTGTGCCACCGACTCCACCCCCTTTTCTTTCTATAAGTTTCTTTTTATGGAGTTAAAAAGGGTAACAACAGGAAAGAGATAGAAGAGGATGAAGAGAATGAGAGGGATTTCTGACCCCTGACCATGACACAGGCAGTGGGCGAAACTGGGAGCCTATGAAAGCTTGGTCTGTTTTCAGCTACTGACTTAATCACCATGGCAGCACTGAAGCCTTCATATAAACAATGTCCCCCTCCTACTCCGACCAACCCCGGCATCCTGGCATGTCCTACTGTCTGTTCTTCTGAAGCTCCTAATGTTTGTGTCTCTTTTCACTAACCTGAACCCAGTTTACTTTTGGAAGAAGCTCGTATATCCAGACTGTTACTATTCAAATCGGGATGATCAGACAGACTAAAGCAATTGAGTCTGATATATTCATTCTTTCATTCATTTATTCATAGGGCACACATAGGGCAAAAGGCAGGGGTACACTCTAGACAGGTCGCCAGTCCATTGCAGGTCCACAATATACAAACAATCTCTCACACACTTTTTTGAAAGGGAACCAAAAGGAATTTTGTCCTTTCCTCCCTTAAAAGTCCAGTAACCCTGTATAACATCTGGCTTTGTGCCATATAGACAGTGTCACTTCTGTATTTCCAGATTTTTCTGCCTGATTGTCATGCTAGATGGAGGTGCGAATGGGCTGTGTGTTGGTCACCAGGGAACTCTAAAACTCTTCAAGGTACCAAATATATTTCCCCACGCTTATCCGGGTGACTCATGTATGAGTCAGGGCCACCAGAGACAATGAGAAAACTCCTTCCTAAGACAGCTTTACAAGTGGCTTTGTTGTTAAATTCCATGGGAAGGACCAGGCGGTGGGGTCGGAGTATGGGGTGGAGTGGGAGGTGAGCCAAGGGGTTATGACATGATTGCGTGCGACGAGGCAAGCGGTTTGACTTTATGATTTTTATGCAAGACACTCTTTCTTTGTCAAAAAGCGCATGGTGCTGCTGTCCCGGAAGTCCTTTAGACAAAAAAATTTAACTAATTCCGCCAACTGATCTACACATCAAAGTTTTTTCCCTCCACAAATGCGATTTGATTTATGATGGTGTAAATAAGAAAAAAGGACATGAGTTCATATCTTCAGATCGGATGTGGTAACGAATCGGATGTGCTCATTATGAGCATGCGACAGATCAGATTGTCACTAGTGCATGACATCAACTCGAAATATATATTAACATACAACGACTGTATATTTATGGTTAGCATCAGGGTCCCGGGTCCCTACATATGGTGTATGTTTTGGAGACAAGGTGAGGGATGCTAGGTCGAGATGGTTTGGACATGTGCAGTGAAGAGACACACAGTATATTGGAAGAAGAATGATGAGGATGGAGGTGGCGGGCAGGAGGAAAAGAAGAAGACCAAAAAGGAGGTTTATGGATATGGTGAGGAGAGACATGCAGGTAATTGGGGTGAAAGAGGCAGATATAGAAGACAGGGTAGTGTGGAGAAGAGCGAGAGGCAGTGGTACACCCTAGACAGGTCACCAGTCCATCTCAGGGCCACATTTAGATGAACAATCACACACACACACACACACACACATTCACTTCCATGAGCAATTTCATTCATTCATTCATTCCTCTTCTTACCCACTTATTCCCTAATTTGGAGTCAAAGGGTTTGCTGGAGCCTATTCCAGCACACATAGGCCGAGAGGCCGTGGTAAATCCTAGACAGGTTACCAGTCCATCACAGGGCCAAATAGACGAATAACCACTCACACACACATTCACTCCTATGGGCAATTTAGAATCAACAATCAACCATGTACATGGTTTTTAGACTGTGGGATGAAACCGGAGTACCTGGAGGAACCCAAGCAAAGCGAGAACATGCAAATTCCACACAGAAACATCACCGACCCAGGAATCGAACCCGGTACTAGATGCTAATTATTTATATCAAACATCACCTATGCCAATGATCACAATGTGTCACAAGACAGTAAAGTAAGTATAAAGCTCTGTGTGTGTGTGTGTGTGTGTGTGTGTGTGTGTGTGTGTGTGTGTGTGTGTGTGTGTGTGTGTGTGTGTG
>JAOTRA010000020.1:1157723-1175439 GCA_026260255.1 Pseudolaguvia tuberculata
TTATTTGCAAAATTTTCTGTTTTGTGCAGATATTTTGCTTTGTCAACGTAAGATGGACTCCAAAAATTAGACTACCTAAACGTTGTTAGAAAGTATATGTTAGCATTTCTACCCACATATGCTCAAACCTCACTCCTGCATCAGCCAAGGTAGCCAAACTTAAAGTACAAGGACTCAAGAGAAATATTTACTAAAATAAAAAAGGAAAGATGATCTACTCAAGTAAAAGGTATCAGTATAAAAACTACTGATTGAAACAAAAAACCTGCTTTGTTACATCTGGTCTCCTCCAAAGTGTGTCTATTCGAATTATATCAAACAGGTCCTGTGATGGGCTCCCAAATCAATATTTTCTTAAAAGTTTAACCCCATTTTTTTTTACTTCGTAAGATCAGTTCCTCTAAAATATACTTTATTTTAACATTTTAAGTATATACATTGTTCTGGTGGGAATAAAAAGCTGTTGATTTTATGGACATATGGATTTTTATGGACAACGTTTTTATCAGGAGTCAAATATATTTAAGTGATTTAAGTACTGTATTAAATGCATGACGTCCCAGTTTGCTTAGTTTTTTGTGTAGCGGCCTCACAAGGTGGTCACAGGTTCGTTTCCCTGGTCTGAAATCTTTCTGCGCAGTTTGCGTGTTCTCCCCGCGCTTGCATGGGTTTCCTCCAGGTACTCCGGCTTCCTCACACCATCCCAAAACATGTAAATTTAGTTGATTGGGGAGTCAAAATTCCCCAGCGGACCCAGTGACCCCGAATTAGGGAATAAGCGTGTAAGAGGATGAATGAATGAATGTGTTTTAATTTGGGGGGGGATGTGCCACTGATTAGAATTAATGTTTGTAGATTCAAAAGATTAGTTGTAGCTGCTTGTCCTAGTGCAAAACAATAATCAAAAATTTCATATAAAATTATTTTGAAAATTTTCCTTTATTTTCTTTTTAACAGTAACTGAGGAACGCCACCAAATGTAACAGTAAAAGTACACATCAATAAATATACTCTAAAAGTAAAAGTGTTACTATACCCACATCTGTGTGCCAGTAGAATTTACTCTAGGCCATTTTAAATCTGGATAGGTTTATATGGGTTGAGGCTGAAGTGAAAAAATTGTAATTATGATCTGTACAAAAGACCAATGAAAGCACAATGAGAAGGAAACTAAGAATTTATTTTTATTCAAGTGCAATGCTTAAAAAATAAAAACACTCAGTGTACTGTATATCAAACATTTTATCATAAAATTTCAATGCACTAAATTCAATGTTGTTAAAAACGCCTGTGAGTAATAATCCCCCCCCCCTTCCCAAAAGTAACCCAAACTACCACATTAATACAGTATCAACCATGTTTTGGCAGTTGACAAATTCACAGAAAAAAAAATAGAATTCCTTTATCAACCGGTGCCATGAAGCCCAACTCCTGCTTTCCTTTTAGCATATAGAGAAAGAGAGAGAGAGAGAGAGAGAGAGAGAGAAAAAGGGGGTCTGGGAAACAGGCACCCTCCCTTCACAAAGTCCTGCACAAATACAATGACAAACTGTATTAGTAACTGTTCATGCGTAGATCCCTCTATATCTCAATAGTGTTGAAAGGGGGAGCTCGGAATTGTTAAAGATGTTACAGAAAAACCTGGTACAGCATTTTAAACTATCGGCCTCAGTGGAATTGTGGGCTGCAGGGGGTCACGCTTGCTCTTCACAAATTTGCTCGTGTGTCTGCATTCACAGGTCACTGGTACTGAAAGAGCACGGGACCCAGGAGGACATCACTGCTTGAGGCTGATCATTTTATACCAACGCAGGCGTATCAGCGGTTTCACAGCCAGAGGGCTCTGTAGTCAGACTTTACCAGCTGAGCAGATTGCTGCGGCCCAAGGTCATGAAGTAGACCTGACTTGCACCTCCTTGGCGTACAGAAGCAAAGAACACCTACGGGGGAAATGGCAGGGTACATTTTTAGAAATAATCTGGCTGACCTTCACAGGTTTTGCAAGCGGTACTGTTAGTGATCGCCATTTTGGTCACCTGAACATCACACAAACATGCGATTTTCATCATCTTCCTATTTTTTATATTGGATGAAGCTCCAGTCTTCTAGTAAGATCTTCCAGTCCAATGTTGTGCTTGAATGTGAGACTCTTTATTCCGCTCCAACAGTATTAGTGAGATCAGACACTAATCTTTCACTCTAATAACCCAGCATGTGATAATGTCACTCAGGGGTTTTGTGCTCAGGATTATTGTTATGTTCTTGTGAAGGAATACTACTGTGGATATCCATATTTCAGCAAAAATTCAAAGAGGAACCACACAAGGATGTGATGTTCAGGTGACCAAAAACTTTTGCCATAATAGTGTATAAGCTTCTTTAATATTAAAGCAACAGAGAGGAAACAACTAAATCAATAATAAGTTTTATACAATAGAACAGGGGTGCAAGCCAGACAAATCCAAATGGGAAAGAAAGCATACATCACTTTTGTCTGTGCTGAAACTGCAAAAAGCAAACTATATAATACTTTCTGCTTTAATCTAATGGCATATCTACTAAAACCGGATCAAATCTTACCTTGTCGTTCCTCTCGCACAGGAATTTAAGCCTTTGTGCCCTTTTGTGCATGAACACACCATCCAGATGGCCAGTCTCAACCGAGCGGATCTCTATGGCTTTCTCGCCCCAGCCCATGATCTGGTTAGACCGGATATATGCTGCATGAAGAAGAGAGAGGTTATGTGGGATGCAGGAAAGACGCTGTGCATCCCAAATGCAACTGAACAGTTGAGGGTTTAGGTCAGGCTTGAGCAATCTCATTACCGGAGTTTAGTTTCAATACTAATCAAACACACTCAACTAATCTTACTTACTTAAAACAACTAAGCGTGTTAAAGGGAAGTTGAAGCTAAACTCTACCAGCCCTCCAGAATCAAAACTGCCCAACCCTGGTTTAAAGCAATTGTTCGAACCCCTCACCAGTGAACTAAGACCTCCCCTATACTAATCTATTAAATATTTACAAGTAAGGATGCCCAATATTTGTCAGACAGAGGAATTGTCGTTTAATCTAAGCGAGAATTACATAATTTTTATTGCAAATAAAATGAAATATAGATTTAATAAACTAAACTTGCTAGTAAATCAATCAGTCTGATTTAACAGCCAATTTCAAAGAGCAGGTGATTACAGCAAGTGTTGCCAGATTGGGCATGATTGCTTCTCTCACCCTCTCCAAACCTGCCCTTCTCTCAATCCACCTAACCTCCCCTTCTCTCACCTCTGTGAAATTGTTAAGTCAGGAATGGCCAACGCTACTAAAGAATTAGTTTAATCATCTTACATTTTTTATTTTCCTGCAGTTATATGAACATTGTAATATAAACAAATGAACTTGTTATTAGGTTTTGTTTACCTGTATTGGAATCAGAATATATATTCTGCATCCCTATTTGCAGGCTATCAGACTATCTATCTATTTAATGGTGGAGTGTTGGTGTGTTCATCGTACCTACAGAAGTGGGCATTTCTCCCCACTGTAACACCACGTCTTTGGTGATGCGTCCATATGTGTTCACATAGACACCTTCATCCTCATAGCAGACCAACAGCTCGATGCCATCTGTGTTGGGAAGGATGATAATGGCATGCGACTGGATGCTGGTCGGAATCTAGTCAGATTTATTTATTTAAAAAAAAAATTTTTTTAAAGGGGGTTAATCAGTCATGTTTTATTTATTCATCTGGAATAGGCACCAGCAGATCCCAAATTAGGGAATAAGCATGTAAGATGAATGCTTGAACCTTCTAAACTAAGTATTCCTTAATTTGGGCTCACAAGGGTCTGCTGTAGGCAGCATCTCAGAGCACATGTGGCAAAAGGTAGGGCAATGGGTCTTTCTAGGCAGTTTGCTTGTTCTCCTTGTGCTAGTCAAAGGGAACAAACTCGTCACTTTCTAATAGACTTGAGGAGAAGCCACCTGCTTTACTTGACAGCCATGTATTTTTGCTTACCACACTACCGGTTATTAAACAGAATTAGTCCACGGTTTGTCACAGCCTTTTGTCATCTCTGCTAGGACTGCTTTGCTTATGTTTTCTATTGCAATAATGGCAATTACTAATATTACATTTTAAATATCCATACATACATACATACATACATATTTTAAACATTTATTCACACCTTGTTTTTTGCGCCATTAAAGGGTTAGATAATAGATTTTTGGGTGGGCATTTTTTGCCTTTAATGGTGGACAGATGGATCAAATATGGGACCGGATAGGATCCAAGCTGGGAATCAAACCCGGGTCTCTGAGCTCCCTGGCACAACTTTCTGTTAAGAATGCTGCAGAAGTGGTTAAGAATGCTTACATGCGTGGGCAAGTAGATGTCGTAAACTGCTCCCGAATCCACATCGACTGCGTGAAATCCAGAGCAGGAGCCGTAGATCACCTTCAACCTTTGACCCTCCTCTACAGTCAGGTCAACTAGCAAAGGTTTATGCTGCAGGTCCCCAAATGACTAAAAGAAGAAATGCGAATATATTACGAATCACTTCTGTTTAGCAGCACTTTTAATATTTTTAAAACTCACCTTAAAAGCCATGAATTTGTGATACGGCTTCGGTGCCCATGCATAAACCTCCACAGAGTTTTTCAAGGCAAGAACCAGGAACTTGATTCTTTCATATTTCACTGTAAAGTGACAAACATCTAAATAAATATATTAAATTTATACTTCATTGAAGGGTCACTGAAACCGACACGTACCAACTTTGTAGTGCACGCAACCTTCCAGTTCCCCTACTGTCGTCCATCCCTGCTTTTTCTCCACCTCTGGGTCATTGTGTAGGATCTTGTTCCTTAGCCATGACAGGTAATAAACTCGCAGCTTGTTTTTTTTACCTATAAATAAAAGTTTTTGAGCTAAAGTAAGTCAAATCAACTCTAAAAAGACAAAAAGGTTGTAATAACAGGAACTTTCTTTTCAGTTTGGTTTGTTCATTTATCCTCTAACCAACGTATTCCCTGATTCAGGGGCACAGGGGTGGGGTCTTCTGAAGCCTATTCCAGAACACGCAGGGGTACAGCCAGGAAAAGTCGCTAGTCCATGGCAGGAAAGTGATTAAAACAGTAAAGTCTATTAACTAAACTAAGCATTTATTAATCAAACACTGAATGTATTAAATTAATAAATAGTTATTTAAATGTTTGTACAACCAACTAAAAAAAAAAAAACCTATAAATAAATTCCAATTTTCCAATCATAAAACATAGTGAAACATTTTTCTTCACATATCCCATTTTTAAAAGTTGGAGGTCAGAGCGCAAAGTCAGCTATGATACAGCACTCCTGGAGCAGAAGTGGTTAATGCTCAAGAACCCATTAGTGGTGGACAGAGGGCTTAAACCCAGGACTTCCTGGTCTTGCGATGAACAACTCAGTGCCTTGGCACCACTGCCCGTAAATAGAATCAGGTTTTTTTGCCCTTGACTTCGAGTCATTTGATTTTGAGTAACAACCGATGCAGAGTGCCGATCTGATACTTTTATAATACTTTTTCAACGCTTCAAGCTGCTTCCGTGTTCTACTTTGCTACCCAGATGCTACTGGTTAAATGCCAGCAAAGTGATGTCATGCCGCACGCGTTGCTATTTGTGTGGAGTCAAGAGGTCTAACTTTGTACCACCGCTTAACTATAGATGTGTTAAAAAATAATGAGAATATGTACATGTAGCCGAGTCCGAAGTAACGTCCGATTCAGATTGATCGGACCTGAACATCCCTAATCATGATCAGCATTTTAAATGATTAATTAAAATGCTAGACAAATTTTACAAACTGCTTTTTATGCCACTATTGATAATATCTGTATCTGGTGTATTCTAAAATGAAACCGGTTCTAGATAACCATCCCTGAGGCTCCATATTTTACCTGATATTGTGACCAGGACATTGAGGCCCTCAAGGACTTCCATCTGCTGAAAACGTCGCCGGTTGATCAAAGGGTAAACTTTCCCCTGCCCACTGCGGTCCAGTAGCAAGAGACCGCTTTCTGTCCCGACCAATAAGTTCACACCTGCAGGTTGGGACCAGAGAATAACCAGAGCCACAGAAATTATTTTGGGTTGGCTGTTTTTTACGTTACTGTAATAATTAGTATATAATCTATTAAAACGTTGACTTTTTAGTTTAATGTTCACAGATGCTTGGGTAGAAGAATGCTGAGGATGGAGGTGCCGGGCATGAGGAAAGGAGGAAGCCCAAAGAGGAGGTTTATGGATGTGGTGAGGGAAGACATGCAGGTGGGGTAAAAGAGGCACATGTAGAGGATAGGGTAGTGTGGAGAAGAGCAATCCGTTGTGGCGACCCGTAACGGGAGCAGTCGGAAAAGAAGTAGTTCACAGATGCTTTTGTTTGTTTGTGGCAGTTTCAGTTTAAATTCCAGCCTTCCAAAAGCTTGCATGATACAGCAGTAGTAATCAAGCCTAATGGCCTATTCAGTGTGTTAGAACAAGTCACATACCCCAGAGTGCAGCACACAGGATCTCGGAATTGAACCTCTTCTTGTACTTGCGAATCTCTGGAGTGTCGCTCTGAGGCCGGGTGTTTACTGGGTTTACATTAACCACCGAGCCTTTCCGCATGGGGTCAGGCCTTAACACTTCATGGAGACGACTGTCGTTCCCGATGACTGCTAGACAAAAGTAAAAAAAATTACTTGTCACCTGCTTTGTCTGATCCATCAGACAAACTAATCAGTTTTTACCGCATTACCCTGTTATTGTTATAGAATATGTATATTCTTTTTTTCTTACCCATGTTGTTGAGAGAGCTACCAGTAGACGGAGATATTTGAAGAAGGCGAGGGTCAATAAAAGGCGTAAAGGAAGAAGAGGACTTGTGTTTTTGAAGAGAATTACTGCCGGACAGTGTCTATGGGGAAAATATATCACAAATAAATAATTGAGAATATATAATAGATTTATAATAGATACTACAAAAGCTATATAATACATTTTCATAACTGTAAAGTAAAATGTAGAATATATTTAATTATATAGTTGTATTTAGTTTGGAAACTTTAACGTTCTGCTAATTATCTCTGATTGGATTAGCATTCAATAGCCAACATTTGGCTAAAAACACCCAAACCCTGGTAAATCCTTATTAACCAGGCTAGTGCAGTTTAAGAAATGCATTTAGGTAATTAATGTGGCTATAACGATACACTACAAAGAAAAGTATAAGGAGGGAAAGAGATGGTTAAATGAAGATGGATCAGAGACGGTTATAAATGAAAGGTAAAAAGGGAATGAAATGTGGAATGAAAGAAATAAGAATTCGTTTTGCTGAAAAAGCAGTGGGACGCAATGAATGTAGATTGCTTTTATTTTTCCTTTAAACCGGCGCCAATGCTAAAATCCCAAAAAAAACAATGCTAGGAAATGTTAGCGGGGCAAAAAATAGGACTTTTTGGCTGTTTTGGTTGAAATATTCTGGTTGATATTTTACAACCTTTTTGAATGATTATGAAACCAACCACCAACATAAGACAGAAAATTGCAGTTTTAGATGGATGAAAGCAAAAAGCTTCCTTAACACATTGGTGGTGCTTATAGCTCGGCCAGCACCTAGCATTAATTTGATTCATTTATGTGAGTTATTGGCCTAAATAAAGTGGAGTAATAATTAGCCAGCAGAAGTTCAAAGTGGTACAATGTCTAAACATACCTCGCTGGCAAGCAGCCTCTCCAAGGCAGATTGGGGGGATATGGAGGGGCTGGTGTGACTGGAAGCAGGGGAAGAAGTGATGGAGGGGGAGGGGGAGGGGGAGTGATGGCTCTGTTGGATGAGATCAGGCAGCAGGTGAATATGGCCTGAGAAGCCATTTCGCTCCTGGTGGCCCAAAGCAGGAGTGTGGCCAGGGCCAGGACCCGAGCCAGGCCCAGAAACCAATCGGATTTTTTCTGCTACACTCTGGAATCAAAAACAGGTACAGCTGAAACTATACTCAACACGGGGCCAGAAAACTGTTCAATTGGATTTCAAAATGTTTTTTGAAATATTTTGAAATAAGCCTGTTCAGTGTTGTTTCTTCCATAAATAAAAGTTAAAAAAAAAAAAAAAAAAAAAAAAAAAAAAAGTATTTAAAAATACAATGAAATGGGTGAATGATGGAAGACCAAACAAATAAATATTAAAGAGCAAAAAAAAAAAAAAAAAGTCCACTCGAACCTGTCTGACGATTAAAGTGCCGTCTTTAGAGGGTGTGATAGCTGTGTCGCTTTCAGCTTCATCATGAACAATCATAGTCTTCACTGACTCTGTCTCACCATTGCTAACCTTCGAGGAACTAAAGGAAAAAGCCATACAATTATAATCCAATTATCCTAATTCATTGACTGAAGTGATATTAAACAGGGTACACACCTTGCCCTCGAGTCCTCTGTGCCAGATGTGGACTCATTACCAAGCTCTTGTTCCACCTCAACGTCGTCCTCCGAATCGGAATCCTCGCTCGATGAAGAATAATCAGTCACCTTGTGAAGAGGACGGGCCTCTTCAATTGCACGTACCTCATTGGCCAATAAAGTGAGGTCCTAAAAAAGATTTAAAGACTATTTACACTGATCGGCTCATTTTATAAAATTATTTACTAAAACAGTTTAAACTTACAGACGGTCTGGTTGGTCTGACAAAGTCCTTTTTTTCCTCTGATTTTTTGCCAGTTGTTTCTTGCCGTGGATGTGAGGTGCCCTCTGATTTTGAAGATGCTGTGAAAAGTGAAAAATAACAATTCTCGATCTTTTGACATAGAGGTCATTGACCTATAAAAAACATCCTTAAGTTACAGAACATTGTTGTTTCTTTGAAAACAATTTATGTTAAAAGGCCAAAATGACAGGTTTTGGAATGTTTGTTATGACATAATAGCATGAATAAGAACCGCCTCCGCAGAAGATGATCGACGCCTGTTTTGACATCACTGTCAGTTTAGCCCCAACCACCAACTCATGCATTTTTGTTTTACACGGTTAAACTGTTACCCAATCAAAGCAGCGGGTGTTAAAAACAAAGCACTGTGATAGTTGGGGGGCAAGAACAAAAACAAAAAGATAATTGCTACTAAATTATTTTATGTTAAAGCCATACAAAATTAAAAACCTCGTAAGTCATGCAACAATTATCTGCTTTGTTAACAAAATTGAAATTAATCTGATTTGTATTTAGAGAAGACTTCATCAGGTGCAACAGTGGGAAGTTGTTGCTTAGTGGATAAAGTGTTGGACTGATACCAGAAAGACAGGGGTTCGATTCCCACCTCTACCAAGCAAGTACCATGGGCCCTTGGGCAAGGCCCTTAACCCACAATTGCTCAGTTGTACAAATCAAATTAAGTAGATAAGAGCCTCTGCCAAATGCTGTAACTGTAACTACAGCAGTACTTACAGCGAACTCTAAACTTCTCCCCTGAATTCTGAGAACTAGTCTGTGAGCTAGAGTTATTGGAACCAGAAGAGCTTCCACTGCCTTGTCTGGCCAGCTTCTCCACCCGGTCCCACAGCAGACGCGGCTCCACGTTACTGTCAGGCAGAAAAGCAGGTAAATAAATGATTTTACAGAACCATTCATTGCTGTATAAAAGTCGAAAAAGGGCTGAGGACAAACCTTCCAGCATTCCTCTGACCATGCTGGCTGTTTAGCAGGTGGTTCTGAAGGGGTGAGTCTCTGCTAGATATCGTCCTCACAGGAACCTTCAAGAAAAGTACACAAGGCAATACGTTTGAAAAAAAGTAGATGAACAGCAATTCAAATGGCAGGTAAAAAAAGCTACGCACGCACGCACACCTCTTACCTTTGGTGGAACCTCATCATTATGGGATGTTTCCGGTATCTCGTGGCTCCGAGACTGCGTAAGAGAAAGAGGGTGAGGATGCTCGGGGCGTGGGGGGTGTGCAGGATGTGCTGCGTGGTGCGACTCTTGAGAGCGCAGGTGGAGATGTGCAAAATTAGGAACTGGATCGCTAAATGAATGGGAACGAGACACAGGGGGAGCGGATGTGTTGTTCTTTAGCGCGGCCAGGTGAGACCACTGGACCTTGCAGAAGGGAAAGTAAAACAAGGCAAAGGAGGAGTGGAAAGATTGTGAGGGAAGAACAAAAAAAAAAAAAAAAAAAAAAAACCCACAGTGAGACGGACAAGCGTGATTGTAGCCAAGAACGAAAATCACATGGGATAAAACAGGAAAACAAGGACATTCCACTGATCATTCCACATACATTCGCAGAGTAACACAGTGCATTATGTGAAAGGTGGGACAGCTAAGAAAATTCTTGGCTTTACCTGGGGTTCCATAGGCTTGTGCATGCTTGAGGACTCGGATGAGGAGTTCCCATTAGAATAGGGTTCAGATGAACGGGGAGGTACCGGGGGCTGCTGCTTGGGAGGAGCTGTCTGAGGTGAGCCCTGATGGTTCTTACGGTATCGTTCGTCAGCCTGCCACAAAGTATAAGCATCATAAAGATTAGGGAGATAAACTGTACCAGTGGTCAATTGGGACACCTGAATGTAAGAGGTCAAAGGTTTCAAGCCAGGAAACTTGCATGCTGTGTTTATTTTGCTTGGTTTACACATCAGCAAGCTCAAGTAACAGAGGAAACGTCAAAACTGGATTAGAACACTGCTGCCCTGAGCTTACATCCAAGTCAATACGAATTTCATGCTCATTAAAAAAAAAGTGTCATTACAACTTTTAAAATAAACAAACTTAAGATTTTATTTTGCCTGCAGAATAAAATTTATAGGCAAACCTTGGCATGCAACACAAACAAGGAAAAAGTGGAAAAAAGAATTGATTAAATGAGGCTCAATCCGAGAATTATTAATAAACAATTACGGGTACAGATGTTCAACAATTAAATTCATAAAATGTGAGTTTTAGTGGACAGTAAGACAAGACATAATAGGACTATGGTGGTCAGTAATATGGTTTTTCAGCTGGCTGAACACATTCACAAAGGACTGTGTAACTGATGCACACAAAGGCCGCATTTACACTGCATGTACCAAGTGACCCAATTCCGATTTGCTTCTCCAATGCAAGACATGTCTGTGTCAGCAGAAAAAAAAAAAAAGTTTGTGAATCAAGGTTCTACTGTACATGCTTTAGTGTCTACCAAGTAAGCAGACAGATCTGATTTTTCACTAATCATGAATCAAACCGGATAAAACAAGCGACAGGCTCATAGCGTCAACACCGGTGGACACAAATAGCAAGATAATATATTATCTAATATGGTGCAGAAAATAAATTACTAAAAAAAAAATAAGACCTCAGTCTTGGGCATCAATATCTGCATTGTAAATGCAGCCAAACTCTTCCACTGATATGGTGTCCAGATTGGCTTCAGTAAAATTATCAGAATTTCCCCCACCCTCCCCATGTGTGGTTTTGAATTAAAAAAAAAAAAATGTATATAAAATGTTAGAGAAAACCAAATTTTCCAATGCCTCCACCAGCACACTTGTACCTGTACTATAACTTATTTAGTTAAAACGTTCTTGACATGCATAACTGAGCTGAGGGTTAGCTCGAGAAGCAAGAATAGCAGCAGGCAACAGTGGGTGGCTTTTCACCTCTCCGATTGGCTGGGCTTCAGACACCGGGCCGGTGCTTTGGTCTGACTGGACGAGAGGGTCGTCAGTCTTGTCCGTATCAACCAAGGCCTCTGTGACTAAACAGCTTGAGTCCACTGATAGGTTCTCAGTCTGTTCCCTGCGCTCATCAGTAAGAAATTCACTCCCTTCTACATCTTTATTCTGCTCTACACTTTGGTCATTGTCAGTCTTTGTTGTGCACTCGTCTGTGTTTGAATTAACTGGAGGATCAGGGCCATCTAAGGGACGTGCTTGGGGTAGTTTTGCCCAGTCGGGCTGGGCAGTGAGAGAGGAAGTGCGCTGTTTGGGCCCTTGCTGCAGGGACAGCAGGTAGGCCTGCTCCTGTTGGAGCTGTCGCTGCAGCCGCTCCGCCTTGCGTTGCTCCTCCAGCTCCCGCCATTTGAACTCCTGAGCACAGAGTGTAGTGCCATGAAAAAGCTCCACAATCAACTGAGAAAATTTCCATGTGGTTTAACAGAAATGTTTTTTTTTTTTCAAAATTATTGAAATACTAACTCTTTTCTACTTTTGTACTTGCGCTAATATTGTTCTAACATGACTGTTTGGTTCTAATATCACTCAAATTATTTTATTAGCTAAACATTTCTCAATGGTTATGATGTTTCATTTTTCACGCAAGTGTGACCTAGACGGATTGACAGTTTTGTATCACAATAACGCATTTAAAAGTACATACGTGTTTACCAATCTTTAGTACGATAAAAATTCAGACGTACTACATCAATCATGCTGACATCGGCACATGACAAACGATGTCACAGAAGCGCAAATTTAAAGTTGGATGACATTCTTTGTAGCTTTTTTTTGTTTTTGTTTTTTTTACAGCAAACAACATAGATGTTGTTTAGTGTTGCACGCCAGGACGTACACTGATTGGATTAAATTGGTTAAGGATGATTCACAGCTTGTAAAGCCGATCTGAAACGTTTCCCAAAGTAATTTTCCCCTTTTCATGTCGCACACAGGAAACGCTGTATTTTGTTTGTATTATCTATTTTATTGCTTATAATTCATTTTGCTGTATATTTTATTTTCACAATAAACTTTGGAGAAAAGTCTTGTGATTGGTGTGAATTACACACTTAACAGCAATGTTTGTTAGCATTATGGGACTTTTGTATATAACAAAATAGCATCCTGACAACCAAACAACACCTTTCATATTACCAAAAAACTCATTTTCCCCCCTGAGACACTGAGGACTGTTTACAACCTAAACAGCTCCTCGCAAAGACAAGAACAATGACTCTGGTCTAACTCGCGGGAGTGTGGAATGGTAGGAAATCCCCTGCTCTTCCTGCTGGACATTTCCTGCAGTCGTGTCACCAGACTCTGCTTATATAAATATACAACTAAACCTTCTCCCACATGGCAAAGAAAATATAGTGAAGGTGACAACAGCAGAAATGTCAAATTTCGATTAGGATTAATGTGAACTAACCAAAACACAGTTTGAGGGTATGAGACTTCAGTAAAAGGAGGTGAGAAACCAGGTCCTACCAGTAACATGGCCTGTTCATGAAGCAGCTGCTGCTGAAGGATCTCAAGATGCCTCTGCTCCTCTTCCAGCTGACGGCGGATGTATTCCTGTCAATCACACGGTTTGGGGTTAGGTTTCAGAGTGTATGCAATATACAGATTTAACATAACCTTTGTGTTTGTGTTCTTTTCTACCCGGTTTGCCTACAAATGCTAGCAAGAGCTTGTCTGAAGGAAAGAGCATTCCTACAGTGTGAAAAAATTCATGAGGCTTTTTTCTATTTCTTACAAAAGAACAAAAAATGTTTTCAGTTTGTCTAATGTTCTTGAAGCTTTCAGAATTCTTTTCTAGTTTAAGTGTTTGACCCTCTTGGCCCATCCAGTGTACAAACATTTTGCCATAGGATTATTAAGCAGCTTTGACACGACCATTAGAATCGGAAATGTCACTTGTATTATAACCTAAAGCAATGTATACGCATGCTCGCTAGGAGGGCTCCTTTGTGTTACGCTGGATGCGTTTCCATTTCCTTATGCGTCAGTCAGTTGTTTTCAAACTATCACAACGATTGCAGGCATATGCAGTCTGAAACGAGGGGGGAAAAGTAAGGCAGAGGCAAAAAACTCATGACAGCAGTGAGTGAGAAAAAGCCTGATGTAAGGATAATTACAAGACAGCCAAATGCTTTCGTTGTTAATTACAGCTTATTTTCATTTGTGTTAGATTTTTTTAGTACGTAAGATGATGGACTGATACAAGAAAGCCCAAGCTTCGATTCACACCACCTAGCCACCATCTGCGTAAGGCCCTCAACCTCAACGCACAGTTGTATTATGAGAAAATGTACAACGCTCCGGAAAAGGTGTCTGCCAAATGCTACAAACGTTATTTTTTTGTAGTATATACATCTAGTCATTTTGCCTCGACATCATCTTGGTTTGCCTGCCAAAAGAAAAGATTCTTTTATCTAACCCTGTAAGGAAGCAGACTGTGCCACGCCCTCTTCCTTAGCGTCGTCGTCCTGGAAACAAAATGGCTCCAGGCCGATGACGCACTATTTAAAGCGACACGCAGTTATGCGTGTTGTGAGTTATTGTGGTTTCTGTATGGACTTTCGCCTCTATGTGAACTGCCGCGTTTGGATTTCTGTGCGAGTTCTTCTTTAGTTAAGTGCTGTTGTTCCCGTTGTGGACATTAAAGCTTTTGTTTGATTCATGACATCGCGGCTCATAGTTAAGTTTCGTTTATACAGTTTGCGTTTACCCGTGTTTACTTTTGGTTTATGTTTTGCTTGATTTTATTAAAAGAGTAACTGCATAATGGATTCGAATCTAGTTTGTTCGTTAACTTAAGAACATGGATTTCATGAGGGTCTCCTTGACCTAAAACCTACTTACAAATCTGCGTTATCTGATGTAAAAAAGAGATCAAATGTAAGTCGCTCTGGATAAGAGCGTCCGCCAAATGCCAAACTGTAATAAGGTGACAACTACAAAAAAATATTCAAAAAGGTCAACTATAACAATAATTCTAAAATGATTATCCAGCACGTCTTTTGTTCAGTTACCTGTTCACGATCATTCCGTCTTTTCTCTTCCTCCGCCCTCCTGCGCTCTTCCTCCTCTTTGCGCCGGCGCTCCATCTCCTCGATTCTCCTCTTCTCCTCCTGCTCCCGCCGTCTTTGCTCACGCTCCTGCTGCCTTCTCAACTCACGCTCACGGCGCTGTTGCTGTAACACACCAGGGGTCATATTGATAAAACTGTGCGCAGGATTCAGTCTAAACTTTTACTTGACCTGGAAAGGCAAAAGCGGTAAACATCATATTAACAAATCCATATGCACACATGTCTGGTGTTCCCAACAACAATCCCATTTTTAAAACCTAAAAAGACAACGCAAAGCACCTCTCAAATTCTAGTCTGAATAATAATGAGCCTGCCATTCAATTGTTACGCCAAATAATGGCAACAGGCAGGTGAGAAAAGAGCAAAGAGACTTCTCAGACACTGTAATACACACACAGCCTTGTATGGCCAATGGAAGCTAAAAAATAGTTTTCTAATTTTGTGCATGTGTACGTGTGTCCGTGAGACAGAACCAACAGATACAGGCAAGTATGGCATTTATATTATGAGGTAATAATATACATTACGTTATTATTAAGAGAAATATTACTAATTTTTATCATCATCATTATTAATGGAGTGCGTGTTGGAGAAGTGAAGAAAGAGTTCAGTCAGGGTAGAGTGGGTGGAAGCTTATTGGTTTAGCTTTCCAAATGAAGGCTTCACAGTTTAGGCATTTTTATTAATGGGTCATATTATGGATACTCACATGTAGTCACTGCATCAAGCATGTAGCTCAAATTTGTATGTTTTGAGCTTGGCTTAAGGTCTGGCAATTGACCTGGCCAGTCTAAAGCCTTCCATCAAGGTCCCCGCCCCCCTCATTGATAAAGTACTTTGCCGTGTTGGCAGTGTGTGCTCTTGGCACTCCCACTGTATGATGGAAATGCTCCTAGTTAAATTGGACGCATTTCTCTAGAACTTGGCAGACAGCCTGTTTTTGTAGTCTTCTGATTTCATTCTGCTGCTTAAATAACGAGTTACATCATCTATAACTATCAGTGATCCTGTTCCAGAAGCAACTAGTCAGAAGCCCAGTCAATGACTTTACCCCCATTGGTCTTGACCACAGTGCTTGTCTGTTTTCAATCATAAGCTTTCCTTCCTTTCCTTCCACAAGGTTATTCTTGTTTCTAGAAGTTTTGTGGCTTGATTTTGGGTTATATTTGCAGATTCTAATCTGGATTTAACACAGTCTGGGATTTTATATTCCCATCTACATGATCATAGGCTGTGATTATGACTTCCAGAATTTGAGTTGTGCTTTGAGTTGAATCTGACTTGCAGGCAAATATAGCCATATGAATCAAAAACTGCAAAAAGAAACAAGGAATCTAATCTTTTCACCAATATGGCACAGGTCATAAGTGTTGCGATGTGATCTCAGTGTAAATAGTTAAGTCCGAATTCCTGAGCCTTTTACACCGTTTTCGATTTACATATATCATCCTGCAGTGCTGTATAACTCTGAAGAATTCATTTAGCTGATTGCATTCAACATCATGGTCCACACACAACTACATGCAAAAGTACCAGCCAGTTCCTTACTTCATGATATAATTAAAAATTTGCCCGTTTATGTCCTCTCTTACTCTTTTCCCCTCTTAATGACTGCTCCTTAATTCGCTGTAGTCTGCTGCACATGAATGGCTAACTGTTGCCTTCAATGTCTTCTGTTTTTATTTTTCCATGACGTGATGAGCATGAGACCCTCAGATTGAGGTCATGATCACTTTACACCTGAAATCTGATTGACCATATATAAAATTATGTAAACCAAAAAATCTGATCAAAGCAAAAATTATGAAAGCCTGAAATTGCCTTGGTCTCCTTCTGTATTCATCAGTTCTCTAAACCGACACATACACCTGTGCTCCTTCCGCTCACCTCTTCAAGACGTCTTCTTTGCTCTTTCTGCTGCTCGATGCGTTTCTGGCGCTCTGCCAACAGTTGCCGCTTGTATTCCTCCTGCTCACGGAGCTGCTGCTCCTGAAGGAGCTGCTGCCTCTTAAGGGCCTCTGAGCGCTCCTTGTTTTCCTTCTGCAGCCGGATGAAGTCCCGCCGCAGAGTGGACTCTCCCGGTACATTTACTATAGAGCTGTAACAAAGAGTGGAGGTGAGGTTAATTTGCCTCTCTCTTACTCTCTTAGTCCCTCAGTTTTCACTATGAAACCACTTGTGTCTATACCAGCACTTAATTACATTAGTGATAATTGCCCATCACAGTACCTGGGTTCTCCTTCCTGCTCCGGAGCTTCGTCATCTTCATCTTCACTGAGACTCCAGTCATACTCAGTCTCATCTACTAGACAAAGATTTAAATAATTCAATAATCCCGAATAATCATTTCTCCCATAATAAACAAAAATGAAAGCTAGACCACAAACCTTTGTCTCCTCTTTTCTTCCGTGTGTGATCGATGTGGTCCTTGAGCTGGATGCGGACCTGCCTCTCATTCGGTTGGTCTCTGATGAATGGATGTTTTAGAAGCTGATCTGTAGGTGGCCGCTGGGTGTAATTCTTTACCAAACAGTTCTCGATAAAGTTGATAAACTTCTTTGACCTGTTGAGGCAATACATTTTTTACATAAATAAATATATTTATTTATATTTACGATGAGCCAGAAATTGTGAAGGAACTGAGATTAACCAACCAAGATTAGGAAAAATCTTTGTTCCGATTTATGGTTAGCAATAGACGAGAGGTGGTTAACAAGACAAAAATGATATGAAAGTTGTATATAAGCTTCACGCTTGGGAATTCTCAAATTAAAAAAAACATTTACTTCAAGTAACTGATTAATCCACGTGAAAACACATCAAAACTCAATAGGAGACATACACATTAATCAGAAGTAATATTACATTAACTTTAATTAATCTTAATTTTTTGCTTCTATTCAACTTACAAACTTATATATC